>BPLR01003507.1:0-132942 GCA_021605095.1 Caerostris extrusa
CAGCAGAAGACCGACTGGAGTGCCTTTACTGACAGAACGACATCGCTTGCAGCGACTCTCGTGGGCACGTGAGCATATTGGTTGGTCCCTAGATGAATGGAAAACCGTGGCCTGGTACGATGAGTCCCGATTTCAGTTGGTAAGAGCTGATGGTAGGGTTCGAGTGTGGCGCAGACCCACGAAGCCATGGACCCAAACTGTCAGCAAGGCACTGTTCAAGCTGGTGGTGGCTCCGTAATGGTGTGGGCTGTTTTTTCATGGCATGGACTTGGTCCTCTGGTGCGACTGGACCGAACATTGACTGGAAATGCTTATGTTCAGCTACTTGGAGATCACTTGCAGCCATTCATGGACTTCATGTACCCAAACAACGATGGGATTTTTATGGATGACAATGCGCCATGTCACCGGGCCACAACTGTTCGCGATTGGTTTTGAAGAACATTCTGGACAATTCCAACTGAATGATCTGGCCATCTAGATCGCCCGACATGAATCCCATCGAGCATTTATTGAACATCATCGAGAGGTCTGTTCGTGCCCAAAATCCTGCACCATCAACGCTTTCACAATTATGGACGTCCATCGAGACAGCATGGCTCAATATTCCTGCAGAAGACTTCCAACGACTTGTTGAGTCCAGGCCACGCCGAATTGCTGCATTTCGCCGGGCGAAAGGAGGGCCGACACGATATTAAGAGGTATCCCATGACTTTTGTCACTTCAGTGTATATTGCCCTTGAAATGCATTTGTATAAATTTATTGCTATAAAATAATTTATTCCAACAATATTTTGAGATAACTGAAATGAAAACAGAATAAGAACACTTAGAATAAAATCTACATGTCCATTTCCGCAATAGAAAACTACCCAGAATTTTTATTATGCTGCCGTTTTCAGGCAAGAAAAACAACATTTGCTTTGGCACTTTGGGCAAATAATAAAAGTCGTTTGTAGAGACCCCCAAAACAAGCAGATGTTTTCCCCTTGTTTGTTGTTGTTTGTCCGTGAAAACGAAACCTCCCACTTATTTCAACTCGCACAATAACACCAGATCGTTTTCGGTTCTTATTTGACCATTAACTAGTTATAAAAATAGAGCTTTTTATAGCTAGAGCTTACAGGCTCTCAAAATTTTATTTGTCCATCCTCTTAACAGACATTGCTATCGGTTTTTATACAGAAATTTTTAATTTTTCGTTTAAATAAGAGACACAAAGACAGAGGCTCTAAATAGCTAATTGACATTTTTTTTTTAAATTTTTGTTGAAAGAATAAAAGAACATGTGACCTAGTTTTAGTTTCATTAAAAGTAAGCATTTAGATATGGAAAAAAAAATGTATCAAATGTTTATATTTTATTATTACATTATTTTAATCAATAATATATGTGTATATAATTTATTATTTCATTATTTACCATTATTGACAATGTGTCAGCCTAGATGTATAGGAACCCTATCTATGTAAATTTTTTTTATTTCTACGTCATAGTAGAGTTTGTGGTAGCGAATTTTTCCCCCTGAAACAACATGAGTGAATTTAAAATTGCGCATTTTTTTAATAATAAAATAATTTAATTCTGATGTGAGTATCTCGAATTATGCGGATTGAATGAAGCCAAACTGCTACACGATTAAAAAGTGCGCATTTTTTTTTTGTGAAGGAATTTAAAATGACGCTTTTTTATAAAAAAGTAATATAGTACACATATGACTTTCACGAGTTATGAGTATACCCTTATATTTATTGCCAAAAATGTTTGAATATTACACATTTTTTAATTGAGGGATTTATATTTTTTGTACAATACTTCGTTGTCAGAAACAACGTAGACCAGGGTCTCAAATTACGGCCCGCGGGCCAAATCCGGACCGCCAATGTCATCCATCCGGCCCGCGACAGCGAATAGCTTATTGTTGCTGTAATAAGTTGGATAAAAAAAACACAGAATGATAATAACTCGGTTTTATTGACTTGCTAGGTAAAGCTTAATGACAAGCATAATACGCAGAAAATTTAACTGAAGCATAACAACTAACAAGTAATTGAAATGAATCCCACTAACATTATAAACTAGTGAACATCCCGCGGTTACCCTCTGTAGTTATGTTGGGTAAAGAGTATCGCATATGTATGTATATCGATGTTTGGAATGTATGTACTCGGAATCAAACAAATGATTTTAATCCTGAAAATCTCTCAGGAACGGAAAAGCGAAATTAACGCGAATGAAGCCGCGGGGTATCCGCTTGCAAAAAAAAAATACTAATGAGATTTGTGTAATTGGGATTTTTCATTGACAATAGTTTGTAGTTAGCAAGCGTATGCTCGCTCAGAGCGCATACTCGGCGACTGATTTAGAAATTATAGATAATGACAGAAAAATTAAAACGATTTTGGCCCTTGATACTTACTGGAGTAAAAACAGTATGGCTCTAAGGTTGGAAAGTTTGGAGACCCCTGAGTAGACGAACGTAAAATGCGTTATTTTTGCTTGAATTGCTTTAATTTAACTAAATCGTTTTATACACAAGGTGTATGTTGAAGAAATATTATACAAATGCATTATGTTGTCTGATATATATAAAATAAATAATGCGTATTTTAGTTTAGTATTTTAACTCGTTTTGTGTGTACAGTTTCACAATGGCACACATTAAAATTACCATGTGTTTCTTGATAGATTTTGTAGTAGCGGTTTTTTTTCCCCGGAAACAGCATGAGTGAATACTTTTTTTTTTTCGTTCAAATGCAGCTAGCAAACACTTAGACAGCTTGGTCTTGGATGCCTTAAGGCAAGCGCTGCACAGACGTTACTCACTTTGCATTACCCAGGGGGAGCGTGTAACTCGAAGATAAGCCACGGAGTAACAATGCCCCCGCAACGCTCTACGATCCTATTAGACCGGGACCTACGGTTTAAAGTGGATTCTGAACCACTACAAACATCCATGGCACCGCCTGGACTCGAACCCGAAACCTGTGGTACCGAGTGCCAGAGCGCTAGCCACTCGGCCATTCAGGCCCCGCATGAGTGAATATAAAATTAAGCATTTTTTGAATAAAATAATTTAATTCTGATATGAGCATCATCGATTATGATTATTGTCTAATTTTTATTGGCACATGATTAAAAAATATCAAATTGCCACAGGAGTAAAAATTACGCATCTCTGTATGAAGGATTGTAGTTCTTTGCTATGTTACATGAAGGAGTTAAAAATTACGCATTTTTTGTGATAAGGATATATAGTTTGTATGTGAATTTCACAAGTTATGAGTATACCCTTATATTTATTGCAAAAAATGTTTGGATATTACCCATTTTTATTGCAGGGATTTTTATTTGTACATTTTTGGTTGTCAGGAACAACGAAATTTGCGAAATGCTTTAAATACCACTTATTATTTTTATCACACACAAGAGATATAAAAATCAATTAAAATAGTAGATTTTGTGGTAGAATTTTTTTTTTTCCCCACCGAAACAGCATAAGTATTTTCAAAAGTACGCATATTTTGAATAAAATAATTTAATTCTGAGGTGAGTTTTGCGGTTTTTGAGGATTGATTCATGCCCAACTGATACACGAATATAAATTAGGCATCTTTTTTTAATGAAGGAATGTAATTCTTTACAATGTTACATGAATGTATTTAAAATTACGCATTTATTTATTTATTTTTTATTTATTTATTTTTTTTTTGGTAATGTAATATATGAACTATACACTGAAGTGACAAAAGTCATGGGATAGCAATATGCAAATTTTCAGATGGCAGTAGCATCGCGTAGAACAGGTATAAATGCGCAGTGCTTTCGCAGAGCTTTCATTTCTGTTCAAGTTATTCATGTGAAGAGGTTTTGACGTGATGATGACCGCACGACGGGAATTAACAGACTTTGAACGCGGAATGTTAGTTGGAGCTAGACACATGGGTCATGCCATTTCGGAAATCGTTAGGGAATTCAACATTCCCAGATCCACTGTGTCAAGAGTGTGCCGAGAGTATGAAATTTCAGGCATAACATCCCACCATGGACAGCGCAGTGGTCGACCGCCTGCACTTAACGACCGAGACCGGCGACGTCTGCAAAGAGTCGTAAATTCTAACAGACAAGCAACACTGCGTCAAATAACCACAGAAATCAATGTGGGACGTACAAGGGACTTGTCTGTTAGAACTGTGCGGAGAAATTTGGCTTTCTTGGGCTATTCCAGCAGAAGACCGACTGGAGTGCCTTTACTGACAGAACGACATCGCTTGCAGCGACTCTCGTGGGCACGTGAGCATATTGGTTGGTCCCTAGATGAATGGAAAACCGTGGCCTGGTACGATGAGTCCCGATTTCAGTTGGTAAGAGCTGATGGTAGGGTTCGAGTGTGGCGCAGACCCCACGAAGCCATGGACCCAAACTGTCAGCAAGGCACTGTTCAAGCTGGTGGTGGCTCCGTAATGGTGTGGGCTGTTTTTTTTCATGGCATGGACTTGGTCCTCTGGTGCGACTGGACCGAACATTGACTGGAAATGCTTATGTTCAGCTACTTGGAGATCACTTGCAGCCATTCATGGACTTCATGTACCCAAACAACGATGGGATTTTTATGGATGACAATGCGCCATGTCACCGGGCCACAACTGTTCGCGATTGGTTTGAAGAACATTCTGGACAATTCCAACTGAATGATCTGGCCATCTAGATCGCCCGACATGAATCCCATCGAGCATTTATTGAACATCATCGAGAGGTCTGTTCGTGCCCAAAATCCTGCACCATCAACGCTTTCACAATTATGGACGTCCATCGAGACAGCATGGCTCAATATTCCTGCAGAAGACTTCCAACGACTTGTTGAGTCCAGGCCACGTCGAATTGCTGCATTTCGCCGGGCGAAAGGAGGGCCGACACGATATTAAGAGGTATCCCATGACTTTTGTCACTTCAGTGTATATTGCCCTTGAAATGCATTTGTATAAATTTATTGCTATAAAATAATTTATTCCAACAATATTTTTGAGATAACTGAAATGAAAACAGAATAAGAACACTTAGAATAAAATCTACATGTCCATTTCCGCAATAGAAAACTACCCAGAATTTTTATTATGCTGCCGTTTTCAGGCAAGAAAAACAACATTTGCTTTGGCACTTTGGGCAAATAATAAAAGTCGTTTGTAGAGACCCCCAAAACAAGCAGATGTTTTCCCCTTGTTTGTTGTTGTTTGTCCGTGAAAACGAAACCTCCCACTTATTTCAACTCGCACAATAACACCAGATCGTTTTCGGTTCTTATTTGACCATTAACTAGTTATAAAAATAGAGCTTTTTATAGCTAGAGCTTACAGGCTCTCAAAATTTTATTTGTCCATCCTCTTAACAGACATTGCTATCGGTTTTTATACAGAAATTTTTAATTTTTCGTTTAAATAAGAGACACAAAGACAGAGGCTCTAAATAGCTAATTGACATTTTTTTTTTTTTTTTTAAATTTTTGTTGAAAGAATAAAAGAACATGTGACCTAGTTTTAGTTTCATTAAAAAGTAAGCATTTAGATATGGAAAAAAATGTATCAAATGTTTATATTTTATTATTACATTATTTTAATCAATAATATATGTGTATATAATTTATTATTTCATTATTTACCATTATTGACAATGTGTCAGCCTAGATGTATAGGAACCCTATCTATGTATTTTTTTTTTTTTATTTCTACGTCATAGTAGAGTTTGTGGTAGCGAATTTTTTCCCCCTGAAACAACATGAGTGAATTTAAAATTGCGCATTTTTTTTAATAATAAAATAATTTAATTCTGATGTGAGTATCTCGAATTATGCGGATTGAATGAAGCCAAACTGCTACACGATTAAAAAGTGCGCATTTTTTTTGTGAAGGAATTTAAAATGACGCTTTTTATAAAAAGTAATATAGTACACATATGACTTTCACGAGTTATGAGTATACCCTTATATTTATTGCCAAAAATGTTTGAATATTACACATTTTTTAATTGAGGGATTTATATTTTTGTACAATACTTCGTTGTCAGAAACAACGTAGACCAGGGTCTCCAAATTACGGCCCGCGGGCCAAATCCGGACCGCCAATGTCATCCATCCGGCCCGCGACAGCGAATAGCTTATTGTTGCTGTAATAAGTTGGATAAAAAAAACACAGAATGATAATAACTCGGTTTTATTGACTTGCTAGGTAAAGCTTAATGACAAGCATAATACGCAGAAAATTTAACTGAAGCATAACAACTAACAAGTAATTGAAATGAATCCCACTAACATTATAAACTAGTGAACATCCCGCGGTTACCCTCTGTAGTTATGTTGGGTAAAGAGTATCGCATATGTATGTATATCGATGTTTGGAATGTATGTACTCGGAATCAAACAAATGATTTTAATCCTGAAAATCTCTCAGGAACGGAAAAGCGAAATTAACGCGAATGAAGCCGCGGGGTATCCGCTTGCAAAAAAAAAAAAATACTAATGAGATTTGTGTAATTGGGATTTTTCATTGACAATAGTTTGTAGTTAGCAAGCGTATGCTCGCTCAGAGCGCATACTCGGCGACTGATTTAGAAATTATAGATAATGACAGAAAAATTAAAACGATTTTGGCCCTTGATACTTACTGGAGTAAAAACAGTATGGCTCTAAGGTTGGAAAGTTTGGAGACCCCTGAGTAGACGAACGTAAAATGCGTTATTTTTGCTTGAATTGCTTTTAATTTTAACTAAATCGTTTTATACACAAGGTGTATGTTGAAGAAATATTATACAAATGCATTATGTTGTCTGATATATATAAAATAAATAATGCGTATTTTAGTTTAGTATTTTTAACTCGTTTTGTGTGTACAGTTTCACAATGGCACACATTAAAATTACCATGTGTTTCTTGATAGATTTTGTAGTAGCGGTTTTTTTCCCCGGAAACAGCATGAGTGAATACTTTTTTTTTTTTTCGTTCAAATGCAGCTAGCAAACACTTAGACAGCTTGGTCTTGGATGCCTTAAGGCAAGCGCTGCACAGACGTTACTCACTTTGCATTACCCAGGGGGAGCGTGTAACTCGAAGATAAGCCACGGAGTAACAATGCCCCCGCAACGCTCTACGATCCTATTAGACCGGGACCTACGGTTTAAAGTGGATTCTGAACCATTACAAACATCCATGGCACCGCCTGGACTCGAACCCGAAACCTGTGGTACCGAGTGCCAGAGCGCTAGCCACTCGGCCATTCAGGCCCCGCATGAGTGAATATAAAATTAAGCATTTTTTGAATAAAATAATTTAATTCTGATATGAGCATCATCGATTATGATTATTGTCTAATTTTTATTGGCACATGATTAAAAAATATCAAATTGCCACAGGAGTAAAAATTACGCATCTCTGTATGAAGGATTGTAGTTCCTTTGCTATGTTACATGAAGGAGTTAAAAATTACGCATTTTTTGTGATAAGGATATATAGTTTGTATGTGAATTTCACAAGTTATGAGTATACCCTTATATTTATTGCAAAAATGTTTGGATATTACCCATTTTTTATTGCAGGGATTTTTATTTGTACATTTTTGGTTGTCAGGAACAACGAAATTTGCGAAATGCTTTAAATACCACTTATTATTTTTATCACACACAAGAGATATAAAAATCAATTAAAATAGTAGATTTTGTGGTAGAATTTTTTTCCCCACCGAAACAGCATAAGTATTTTCAAAAGTACGCATATTTTGAATAAAATAATTTAATTCTGAGGTGAGTTTTGCGGTTTTTGAGGATTGATTCATGCCCAACTGATACACGAATATAAATTAGGCATCTTTTTTTTAATGAAGGAATGTAATTCTTTACAATGTTACATGAATGTATTTAAAATTACGCATTTATTTATTTATTTTTTATTTATTTATTTTTGGTAATGTAATATATGAACTATACACTGAAGTGACAAAAGTCATGGGATAGCAATATGCAAATTTTCAGATGGCAGTAGCATCGCGTAGAACAGGTATAAATGCGCAGTGCTTTCGCAGAGCTTTCATTTCTGTTCAAGTTATTCATGTGAAGAGGTTTTGACGGGATGATGACCGCACGACGGGAATTAACAGACTTTGAACGCGGAATGTTAGTTGGAGCTAGACGCATGGGTCATGCCGTTTCGGAAATCGTTAGGGAATTCAACATTCCCAGATCCACTGTGTCAAGAGTGTGCCGAGAGTATGACATTTCAGGCATAACATCCCACCATGGACAGCGCAGTGGTCGACCGCCTGCACTTAGCGACCGAGACCGGCGACGTCTGCAAAGAGTCGTAAATTCTAACAGACAAGCAACACTGCGTCAAATAACCGCAGAAATCAATGTGGGACGTACAAGGGACTTTTGTCTGTTAGAACTGTGCGGAGAAATTTGGCTTTCTTGGGCTATTCCAGCAGAAGACCGACTCGAGTGCCTTTACTGACAGAACGACATCGCTTGCAGCGACTCTCGTGGGCACGTAAGCATATCGGTTGGTTCCTAGATGAATGGAAAACCGTGCCCTGGTCCGATGAGTCACGATTTCAGTTGGTAAGAGCTGATGGTAGGGTTCGAGTGTGGCGCAGACCCCACGAAGCCATGGACCCAAACTGTCAGCAAGGCACTTTTCAAGCTGGTGGTGGCTCCGTAATGGTGTGGGCTGTTTTTTTCATGGCATGGACTTGGTCCTCTGGTGCGACTGGACCGAACATTGACTGGAAATGCTTATGTTCAGCTACTTGGAGATCACTTGTAGCCATTCATGGACTTCATGTACCCAAACAACGGTGGGATTTTTATGGATGACAATGCGCCATATCACCGGGCCACAACTGTTCGCGATTGGTTTGAAGAACATTCTGGACAATTCCAACGAATGATCTGGCCACCTAGATCGCCCGACATGAATCCCGTCGAGCATTTATGGGACATCATCGAGAGGTCTGTTCGTGCCCAAAATCCTGCACCATCAACGCTTTCACAATTATGGACGTCTATCGAGACAGCATGGCTCAATATTCCTGCAGAAGACTTCCAACGACTTGTTGAGTCCATGCCACGTCGAGTTGCTGCACTTCGCCGGGCGAAAGGAGGGCCGACACGATATTAAGAGGTATCCCATGACTTTTGTCACTTCAGTGTATTATATTACCAAAAAAAAAATGCGTAATATTAAATTCATTCAATGAGTTTCACGGGATATGAGTGTAGTCTTATATTTATTGCCAATAATGTTTGAATATTACACATTTTTTGAATAGAGGAATTTTTATTTTTATACATTGTTTAGTTGCCAGAAACAACGTAAACGGATGAAAATTGCGATATTTTTACTTGAATCGCTTTAATTTTAACTAAATGTTTTTACAAACATAACGTATGTTGAAGAAATATTAGATGTTGTCTGAATATATACAAATGAATTAAAATACTAGATTTTGTAATATTATTTTTTTTCCGCTGAAACAGTATAAGTGAATTTAAAAGAAAGCATTTTTGAATAAAATAATTTAATTCTGATGTGAGTTTCACGGATTACGATTGTTATCTCCTTTTTTATTGGCACGTGATTGAAAAATAATGCCAGACTTCCCCAGGTGTAAAAATTACGCATTTTTAATACGCTTTTTATTAGTTTCACCTGTATATTTGTTTGTTTGTTTGTAACTGACTCTTTGGGCTCGATTTTTGCCCTACTTTAAGCGATCAGATTTAATTTAAACGTTGTAGACTTATCAAAATATTTTAGTGTCGTCGGTCCTTGATAAGTTTATTATCTCATCCTGATTAGGATCGCCAGGATTAGTGACTTTATTTTAACTTATGAAGAGCAATTTAACCCATGTAGAATGAAAGTACTTAAGACATTCAAACCTACGTGGGACAGAGGCACAACGGATAACGCGCCTGACTACGAATCAGGAGACTGCCTGTTCGAATCCTGGCTGACTCGACATATTCTCATTTAGCCTTTGTTTTACTCACAATTAAATTATTGCAAGAACTATAGTTCCAGTCCTCCGTACCGGGACCTCATTTAAATATTATAGTTTAAAAACACTAAGAAACACGCTTTTAGAGTTAATCGAACACAAAAGTAAAAAATAAATTAATAGTTTAAAAACACTAAAAAACACGCTTTTAGAGTTAATCGAACAAAAAAAGTAAAAATAAATTAATAGTTTAAAAAAACTAAAAAACACGCGTTTAGAGTTAATCAAACTAAAAAGTAAAAAATAATTGTTAACATAAGAATAAAATGACTGACGAGAAAAATGAATGTCTGTTCTAAAAGCGTGGGTGCTTTGTATGACATTTTTAAACTAACCCTGCATTTCGGAATGAAACTAGTGAAATATTATAACGATTGATATCGAGCACCCCACGCTTTTAGAACAGTGACATTCATTTTCTCGTCAGTCATTTTATTCTTATGTTAACAATTATTTTTTACTTTTTAATTTGATTAACTCTAAACGCGTGTTTTTTAGTTTTTTAAAATATTAATTAATTTTAATGAAGAAATGTAGTTCTTCACGTATTATTTGTATGTAAAAGAAAAGAAAGAAAAAAAAAGCATTTTCACAAAAGCTGCATTTTCTGCAAAAGCTGCAAGAAATATAAATACCTCAATTAAAAAATGTTTAATATTCAAACATTTATGGCATTAAATATAAGCATGCACTCATAATTCGTGAAACTCCCATACGAACTATATTACATTATTAAAAGAATGCATATGCAAAATCACGCTTTTTTAATGAAGAAATGTAGTTCTACAAGTATTATTTGTATCGAAATGCGTACGTCGTCTTAAATACTTGTTGGTTGAATTTTTACATATGTTTTACAAATTATTAATAGTTTCTCTTATTTATTGAGAAAGTGTATGGAAAATTCGAATTTTGTTTTTTTATGACGTGATTTATATCTTGATTTTTTTTTTTTCTTTTCATGCAGTTTTTGTGACTTTTTTTTTATATGAAACAACAAAAATAAATTTAAAATGACCCTTTTGTGAATGTGAAAATACTGTGAGTCTCATGGATTATGGATGTTATCTCATATTTATTGCCAGAAATAATTTTAAATTACTCATTTTTTGTGAAGTGGTTTAAGTGTTATTAAATTCTTTACATGCTTTTCATAGATTCACAGGCTGTACATCGGAAGGAGCAATATTTAAAGCGCATTATTGAAAAATGATGCCAAACTACCCCAAGTGTAAAAATTACGCATTTTTTTATGAAGGAAGGTAGTTCTTTTTACATATTACTGGATCAAAGTACGTACTTTATTTTAAATTCTTGTTTGTAAAATTTTTATATATGTTTTACAAATTATTAATAGTTTCTCTTATTTATCGAGAAAGTATTTGGAAGCGCCTGAATGGCCGAGTGTCCAGCGCTCGGTGCCGCAGGTATCGGGTTCGAGTCCCGGCGGTGCCATGGATGTTTGTAGTGGTTCGGAATCCACTTTAAGCCGTAGGTCCCGGTCTCCTATGACTGTGAGAGCGTCACGGAGCAGAAGTCAGACTTCTACCTACGGGTGCTCCATCAGAACAGAAGCTGCACCCCTCTTCCTTCCTTCCATGAGGGATACGACGACAACAAATATTTGGAAAATTCGAATTTTTTTTTTCATTTATATCTTGATTTTTTTTTTTTTTTCTTTTTATGCGATTTTAGATTGGCAATTTTGTCAGTTATTTCTTTTTTTATATGAAACAACATAAATGAATTTAAAATTACCCTTTGTTTTTTTTTAGATAAAACAGTCATTTATGCGAGTTTCATAGATTATGGATGTTATTTCATATTTATTGACAGAAATAATTTAAAAATACGCATTTTTTGTGAAGTGGTTTATGTGTTATTAAATTCTGTATATACCTTTCATAGATTCATACGCTGTACATCAGAAAAATTTTTATATTGTTTCATTTTATATAAAATTTTTATATTTATATATATTTTTATTTATATTTTTATTTTTATTTATTTATATTTATTTATATCTACATTTAAGGTCAGCATCAACATTAATACATGAAAATTACTCTTTATTTGGATCATTTGATCTAGATTTTACCATTTTTATTTGTAATCAACACATAACGATTGTTGTAACATTTATGTTTGGTATATATAACAACGACATTTTTCATGTAATTACGTAAAATATTTTTATATGCATTTCAAATGCAATAAATTTTATTTGATGTTTTTCAAGATTTAATGAAAATTACGGTGTTTTATGAGTAATTTTTTGTCACATTATTTTTTTTTTTTCGTATGGCTTTTTCATAGAATTTAAATACAAAGGAAATGATATTCGTTATCTGAAATACATGAAAAATTTTTAATAAAATTCTCATTAAAATTGTTTGTTTTGTCTAAATATATCTGTTTTTGGATAAAATAACACCCTAGTTAATTGTTAATATTATTATTTGTGTCCAATTGAAGTATTTTTTTTTTTTTTTTTTTCGTTTTAAGTATTTTTAATATTTTTCCCCGTATTATCAGCAAATATAAAAATTCATAGCATAGAGATATGGGATATATTTTCCCCAGCTTACGCAATTGGATATTTTCTTGAATTGAAAGAAAATAATAAAAATTTTAAATATAAAAAGAAGAAAATAGTAGAATTTTTTTGTGAAGCCAAATTGTTGCTACTTCAATTGTTGAAGCCAGTCGAATTGTTAAAAGAAATTTTTTTAATTAATAAAAATACTTAACTTGATTAAAAATGGAAGAATTTAAAAGGAAATAATAAAAATTTAAAATATAAAAAGAAGACGAAAGTAGTAGAAATATTTTTTTGAAGCCGAATTGTTAAAATAATTTTTTTAATTAATAAAAATAATTAACTTGATTAAAAATGGAAGAATTTAAAAGCAAATAATAAAAATTTAAAATATAAAAAGAAAACGAAAGTAGTAGAATTTTTTTTTGTGAAGCCAAATTGTTGCTACCTCAATTGTTGAAGCCAGCCGAATTGTTAAAAATAAATTTTTCTAATTAATAAAAGTAATTAACTTGAGTAAAAATGGAAGAATTGAAAGGAAATAATAAAAATTTAAAATATAAAAAAGAAAACGAAAGTAGTAGAATTTTTTGTGAAGCCAAATTGTTGCTACTTCAATTGTTGAAGCCAGCCGAATTGTTAAAAAATTTTTTTTTAAAATTAATAAAAATAATAAAAATAATGATTAAAAACTTGATTAAACTTGATTAAAAATGGAAGAATTGAAAAAAAAAAAAGAAGAAAATAATAAAAATTTGAAATATAAAAAGAAACCGAAAGAAGTAGAAATATTTTTGGGAAGCCGAATTGTTGCAACTTGAATTGTTAAAAAAAAAATTTTAATTAAAAAAAAAAAATTAACTTGATTAAAAATGGAAGAATTGAAAAAAAATATATATATAAGAAAAATTAAAAATATAAAAAAAAGAAACCGAAAGTAGTACAAATACTCTCTGGAATTGCAAGTGCCCCAATTTGCAATTGAAAAAAAGTGGTCTTGCAACAAACAAACCCCTCTCACAGATTCCCCACCAGAACAGGGGCAAAAAGAGGCAGGAGGACAAAGCTACCCCACATTCCAAACTTCTGAGAGGCTCAAACTTCAAACTTCTTCCACATTACAAACTTCTTCTTCCGGGGGGTCTTCACTTCTAAAGAATTTTCAGTTGACCAGGGGATAGTATGGGCTAGTCAATGGGGAAGGAGCGGCGAAAATACGGGTCACCTTATCCTGACGGGGTCAAAGGTTAAGGTGGCAGAAAAGAATCTGGTATGATTCCAGGAAATAAAGAGGGGGAGAGAGGAATTTTCGGTTTCCAAGCTGTGTCTACTGACCTAATTCTTTCTTGTTGTTATGGGCAAAAACGCCGGCCATATTGGCCAGCACCATACAAAAATATTAAACTACACCAGGGAGGGGCAGACCTTTTCGGTCGCAGGCCAAAAATCGAAAAAAAAAAAAAAAAGAGTTTGGCGGGCCAAGATAAATTTTTAAAAACAATATACAAGTATTACAATTTAAATATGTTAATGAGATAAATGAAATCGCGATTTCATTTTTAAAAGTTCCTTATAGTGAAGTTCGAAGTGAGAGGTACTGATTCTAAGGAACGAGGCTAAATGCTCATCTGTCAGTCTACTTCTGAAATAATTCTTTCTAAGGTTCATATATATATTAAGTTCACATATATTAAGATGAAGCAAGCATAGCACTGATTTTCTGGGAGTGAGATATTAAATTTGAGAAACTTACTCTCGATAATGATTTGTAAAACTTTAACTTTGGCATATTTAGAAACAACTGCTTGATATGATTGTTAGATTGCAACTCAATTAATTCAACCTGCAAACCTGAACTCACTGCTTTACAATTTACGTTGAAAGGGCATGGTAAAAATATTCAATTCTGTTTGAATAGCACTGAAATCATGAAATATGTGTTGGAACTCAAAATTCAATTTTTTTCAAGCCATCTACATAATTTTTAAGCTTCTCTTGATTTACCGAGGGTATTGAATTTAACCTCGGGAAATGAGACAAGTCGTTCTTAGCTAGAGAAAGTAAAAAGATTACGAGTCCTTTGAAAAAAAGGAAGAAAAAAAAATATTTAATCAAAGTAGAAAAGGAGATGAATATATAATATATAAATATATATTTCTTTTAATTTGCCTCGGACCGGCAAATTAAAATTCTATCCGCTGGCCGCATAGAATCTTCCAACGGGCTGTAGTTTGCCCATCAAAGTTTTAGGATATTATTAAGACAATAATTATATTTTATATTTTTATTATTATTTTTTTTTGGGGGGGAAGGGGGCTTACTGTTGTTATTTGATGAGTATATACTAATTAAATTCATACATGATTTCGTTGGAAATTTTTTATTATTACAGATTACGATGCAGCTGGCATCAACGGAAAGATTGAAAAAATTTTATTTAAAGAAAAATATTATTTTGTTTCCTTATTTGGGAGAAAAATTTATTTAATTTAGAAAAAAAATGTTACCTTTTTTATATTACCGCCTAATTTATTACAGTTAAAAAAAAAAAAAAACGATGCATTTTATGTCAGTATTTACTTATTACTGATTGATCTTCTTTTAATTCCATGCTTTTAAAGGAAATTTTATTTATTTATTTGTTATAATCATAACATATATCACTGAGGCTGAATTCGGGGTTTGATGGCCGATTGACTGGAGTCGGTGCCACAGATTTCGGTTTGGAGTCCCAGCGACGCCATGGATGTTTGTATGGTTCGAATTCCCTTTAAACCGTAGGTCCCAGTTTAATATGAGTGTAGAGTAGGGCAACTCTACCGTATAAAAAGAAAGCATTTCTTGTCTCGAAATCTGTTAATAGGCAGACGGTTCTGACCCAACATGGGGCTGAAAGAAGAAGCTAGAATTTGATTAGTTAATGATAATATTAATATGCAATGTTGCAAATAAGGAAATTTACGTTTTTATACTGAGCATATTTTTTCTAGATTTTTAGAATTTGTAGCACCATTTTTTTTTTTTGTTCTAATGAAGTCTACTAAAGTAAAAATTATATCATTTCGGCTAGGCCAATACCAGATCATATTTGATGGTAAATTGAATAATAATAATTGCAGCCATTTTTTTTTTTCTCAATTTTCTTTCTTTCTTTGTGTATATGTTTCTTCTTCTATATGTTAGTGCAGGGATGGGCAAACTACGGCCCGCCGGAAGGTTCTATCCGACACGCGGATAGAATTGTAATTTGCCGACCCGAGGCAAATCAAAAGCAATATGTATTTATATATTATATATTCATCTCCTTTTTACTTTGATTAAATATTTTTATTTCTTCCTTTTTTTTTCAAAGGACTGGTGATATTTTTATTTTCTCTATTTTTATTCTACAAAACATAAATCGACGGAAATAGCAAGCACAGACAGCTTTCAATCGGTAAAGTGTTAAAAACGGAAGTTCTTTGTTAGTTATAGCTGTAGATTGGCGCCAACAAGGTTCTCTTGCTCGGGGTGGTGACATATGGGAATCCAATATAGGTGAATTAGACCTCACGTGTGGCAGACTGCGCATTCTAAACTCCCGCCATCGGCTTTTTCTTTTGGCGCGAGTTCTAATATTATTGAAATATCCTTCTAATATTATGAAGACGGCTTGAAAAAATGCAGTTTGAGTTGAAACGCAGATTTCAAGATTTCAGTGCCATTCAAACAGAATTGGATATTTTTACCATGCCTTTCGACACAAATTGCGAAGTCAGATTTGCAGGTTGAATTAATTGAGTTGCAATCTAACAATCATCTCGAGCAGTTGTTTCTGAATATGCCAAAGTTATAATTTTACAAATCATTGTCGAAAGTAAGTTTCCCAAATTTAATATCTCACTCCCAGAAAATCAGTGCTATGTTTGCTTCATCTTATATATGTGAACAAGTGTTTTCAGCTATGAATCTTAAAAAGAATTATTTCAGAAGTAGACTGACAGATGAGCATTTAGCCTCGTTCCTTAGAATCAGTACATCTCACTTCGAACCTCACTATAAGGAACTTTTAAAAAGGAAATCACCAATTTCATTCATCTCATGAACATATTTAAATTGAAATACTTGTATATTGCTTTTAAAATTTTAGAAAAATTTAGCTTGGCCAGCCAAACTTTTTTCTTTTTTTTTTTTTTTTTTTTTTTTTTTTTTTTTCAATTTTTGGCCCGCGACCGAAAAAAAGTTTGTCCATCCCTGTGTTAGTGCATACAATTAAATTCTGATTGTATGCAAACTCATACAATTTATAAAATGTCCAACTTCACAAATCCAAACCGAATTTCTAATTCTGAGCGGTCTAGATTAAAGGACATCAATTGAAGAATGTGATGGGGCTACTTGGACTCTATATCCGCCCAAATTGGTAGAAAATAGATATATCTCTTTGAGCAAAAGAACATGGTATTTGAGAGCAGCTGTCGAAGTACAAGTGGTTGCAGTGGTGCGAAGAGTAGTATTAGTTACCACACCTGCTTTTTTCTTTAAGGATACTAAAGAAAAGAGCAGGTGTGGTAAGTAAACGAAATAGAGAAGAAAAAGCCCTTTCAATTTCTGGTTTAAAGCAGTAAACTACAATAGAACAATAAAATGTGCCCGTGGTTACAGATATCTGTGGCCTTTTCTTGAAGATATATAATGAAAAGAGAGAGTATGAGATCGACGAAAGACGATCCTTTACAAAGACAGTTAAGAATTACCCTTCTACTATTTGTTACACCCCAGGATCAGTATCAGACAAGCTAGGAATCTTTAGAATGTCTTTATTCTCAATACAGAAAAAGGCACACAGAAATACTGTGGAATTTTCTTGTAGACACGAGTGAAAAATACTAACTACATTGAATTCTGTCAATAGGTAATAAATGACTTACCAACATATCATACACATTACCAATAAATGAGTACCAACCTCTATCAATCTTATTTGTAATAATCAATTCATTAAAACTAAAGAAACATTAAAAAATTAAATGTGAAAATTCAAAATACAATGAACGTCAAAGTACTAGCTGCATTGAATACTGAATACGTAATAAATGACATACTAGAGATGCCAACATATCATACCGTTACCAACAAAGGAGTACCAACCATCAATCTTATTTGTAATAATCAATTCATTAAAACTAAAGAAACATTAAAAATTAATTAAATGTGAAAATTCAAAATACAATGAACGTCAAAGTACTAGCTGCATTGAATACTGAATACGTAATAAATGACATACTAGCGATACCAACATATCATACCGTTACCAACAAAGGAGTACCAACTATCAATCTTATTTGTAATAATCAATTCATTAAAACTAAAGAAATATTAAAAAAAATTTAAATTTGAAAAATCAAAATGAAATGAACGTCAGTTTCATTGAATACTGTCAAACGAATAGGTAATAAATGGCATACTAATGATAACATCACACCATACCATTACCAATAAAGGAGTACCAACCTCTATCAATTTTATTTGTAATAATCAATTCATTAAAACTAAAGAAACATTAAAAATTAATTAAATGTGAAAATTCAAAATACAATGAACGTCAAAGTACTAGCTGCATTGAATACTGAATACGTAATAAATGACATACTAGCGATAGCAACATATCATACCGTTACCAACAAAGGAGTACCAACTATCAATCTTATTTGTAATAATCAATTCATTAAAACTAAAGAAATATTAAAAAAAAATTTAAATTTGAAAATCAAAATAAAACGAACGTCAAAGTATTAGTTACATTGAATACTGTCAAACGAATAGGTAATAAATGACATACTAATGATACCTTCATACCATACCATTACCAATAAAGGAGTACCAACCTCTATCAATCTTATTTGTAATAATCAATTCATTAAAACTAAAGAAACATTAAAAAAAAAGAATTAAATGTGAAAATTCAAAATACAATGAACGTCAAAGTACTAGCTGCATTGAATACTGAATACGTAATAAATGACATACTAGCGATACCAACATATCATACCGTTACCAACAAAGGAGTACCAACTATCAATCTTATTTGTAATAATCAATTCATTAAAACTAAAGAAATATTAAAAAAAAATTTAAATTTGAAAAATCAAAATGAAATGAACGTCAGTTTCATTGAATACTGTCAAACGAATAGGTAATAAATGGCATACTAATGATAACATCACACCATACCATTACCAATAAAGGAGTACCAACCTCTATCAATCTTATTTGTAATAATCAATTCATTAAAACTAAAGAAACCTTTAAAAAAAAAAAAAAAAAAAAAATTAAATGTGAAAAATCAAAAATACAATGAACGTCAAAGTACTAGCTGCATTGAATACTGTCAAACGAATAGATAATCAATGACATACTAACGATACCATTACCAATAAATGAGTACCAACCTCTATCAATTTTATTTGTAATAATCAATTCATTAAAACTAAAGAAACATTAAAAAATTAATTAAATGTGAAAATTCAAAAATACAATGAACGTCAAAGTACTAGCTGCATTGAATACTGAATACGTAATAAATGACATACTAGCGATAGCAACATATCATACCGTTACCAACAAAGGAGTACCAACTATCAATCTTATTTGTAATAATCAATTCATTAAAACTAAAGAAATATTAAAAAAATTTAAATTTGAAAATCAAAAATAAAACGAACGTCAAAGTATTAGTTACATTGAATACTGTCAAACGAATAGGTAATAAATGACATACTAATGATACCATCATACCATACCATTACCAATAAAGGAGTACCAACCTCTATCAATCTTATTTGTAATAATTAATTCATTAAAACTAAAAGAAACATTAAAAAAGAATTAAATGTGAAAATTCAAAAATACAATGAACGTCAAAGTACTAGCTGCATTGAATACTGAATACGTAATAAATGACATACTAGCGATACCAACATATCATACCGTTACCAACAAAGGAGTACCAACTATCAATCTTATTTGTAATAATCAATTCATTAAAACTAAAGAAATATTAAAAAAATTTAAATTTGAAAAATCAAAATGAAATGAACGTCAGTTTCATTGAATACTGTCAAACGAATAGGTAATAAATGGCATACTAATGATACCATCATACCATACCATTACCAATAAAGGAGTACCAATCTCTATCAATCTTATTTGTAATAATCAATTCATTAAAACTAAAGAAACATTAAAAAAAAAAAAAAAATTTTAAATGTGAAAATTCAAAATACAATGAACGTCAAAGTACTAGCTGCATTGAATACTGAATACGTAATAAATGACATACTAGCGATACCAACATATCATACCGTTACCAACAAAGGAGTACCAACTATCAATCTTATTTGTAATAATCAATTCATTAAAACTAAAGAAATATTAAAAAATTTAAATTTGAAAAATCAAAATGAAATGAACGTCAGTTTCATTGAATACTGTCAAACGAATAGGTAATAAATGGCATACTAATGATAACATCACACCATACCATTACCAATAAAGGAGTACCAACCTCTATCAATCTTATTTGTAATAATCAATTCATTAAAACTAAAGAAACCTAAAAAAAAAAAAAAATTAAATGTGAAAAATCAAAAATACAATGAACGTCAAAGTACTAGCTGCATTGAATACTGTCAAACGAATAGATAATCAATGACATACTAACGATACCATTACCAATAAATGAGTACCAACCTCTATCAATTTTATTTGTAATAATCAATTCATTAAAACTAAAGAAACATTAAAAAATTAATTAAATGTGAAAATTCAAAATACAATGAACGTCAAAGTACTAGCTGCATTGAATACTGAATACGTAATAAATGACATACTAGCGATAGCAACATATCATACCGTTACCAACAAAGGAGTACCAACTATCAATCTTATTTGTAATAATCAATTCATTAAAACTAAAGAAATATTAAAAAAATTTAAATTTGAAAAATCAAAATAAAACGAACGTCAAAGTATTAGTTACATTGAATACTGTCAAACGAATAGGTAATAAATGACATACTAATGATACCATCATACCATACCATTACCAATAAAGGAGTACCAACCTCTATCAATCTTATTTGTAATAATCAATTCATTAAAACTAAAGAAACATTAAAAAAGAATTAAATGTGAAAATTCAAAATACAATGAACGTCAAAGTACTAGCTGCATTGAATACTGAATACGTAATAAATGACATACTAGCGATACCAACATATCATACCGTTACCAACAAGGAGTACCAACCATCAATCTTATTTGTAATAATCAATTCATTAAAACTAAAGAAATATTAAAAAAATTTAAATTTGAAAAATCAAAATAAAACGAACGTCAAAGTACTAGTTACATTGAATACTGTCAAACGAATAGGTAATAAATGACATACTAATGATACCATCATACCATACCATTAACAATAAAGGAGTACCAACCTCTATCAATCTTATTTGTAATAATCAATTCATTAAAACTAAGGAAATATTAAAAAAAAATTAAATTTGAAAAATCAAAAAATAAAACGAACGTCAAAGTACTAGCTGCATTGAATACTGAATACGTAATAAATGACATACTAGCGATAGCAACATATCATACCGTTACCAATAAAGGAGTACCAACTATCAATCTTATTTGTAATAATCAATTCATTAAAACTAAAGAAATATTAAAAAAATTTAAATTTGAAAAATCTAAACGAAATGAACGTCAAAGTACTAGTTTCATTGAATACTGTCAAACGAATAGATAATAAATGGCATACTAATGATACCATCATACCATACCATTACCAATAAAGGAGTACCAACCTCTATCAATCTTATTTGTAATAATCAATTCATTAAAACTAAAGAAACATTAAAAAATAAAAATTAAATGTGAAAATTCAAAATACAATGAACGTCAAAGTATTAAAAGAGTCATATTATTTTAACTTTTAATATGTCTGGATTAGAAAAGTTAAAAAATTTATTCTTATAAAACCTTATACAATCTTAATAATTATTAAATAGCAATAATTATTAATAATTTAAAATTAATTATATTATTAATTAACATTAATTATTACACTATTAATTAACATTAATTATTACATTATTAATTAATCAAAATCATCAATTAAAAAATGAGTGAATATTTAAAAAAGAACATTTTTAATTTTATTCAAAATTCCCTAAGAAGAAGATATAAATGTATTTATTGACTTTATATTTGAATTCAAGTTTAATCTACAACACCTTTCCTACAAATCCTTATTATATGCAAACGAACATGTATAAACACTGTTGATTATGTAGGAACTTTTGGGATGTACGAACACTTTTGATAATAAAAAAAATGTGCGAACACCGTTGATGTAAAGAAATGTACGAACACTTTTGATTTTGTAAGAATCATTTTGATGTGGAAACAATTTTGATAATAATAAAAAAAAAAAAATGTATGAAAACTTTTGATAATTAAAAAAATTATGAAAACTTTTGATAATAAAAAAACTTACGAACACTTTTGGTAATGTAGGAATCATTTTAATGTGTGACCACTTTTAACAATAAAAAAAATGTACGAACACTTTTGATAATAAAAAAAAAAGTGTACAAACACCTTTGATGATAAAGAAATGTACGAACACCTTTGATGATAAAGAAATGTACGAACACTTTTGATTTCGTAAGAATCATTTTGATGTGCGAACACTTTTGATAATAAAAATATATATGAAAACTTTTATAATAAAAAAAAATTATGAAAACTTTTGATAATAAAAAAAAATTTACGAACACTTTTGGTAATGTAGGAATCATTTTAATGTGTGACCACTTTTAACAATAAAAAAAATGTACGAACACCTTTGATGATAAAGAAATGTACGAACACCTTTGATGATAAAGAAATGTACGAACACTTTTGATTTCGTAAGAATCATTTTGATGTGCGAACACTTTTGATAATAAAAAATATATATGAAAACTTTTTATAATAAAAAAAAAAATTATGAAAACTTTTGATAATAAAAAAAAAAATTTACGAACACTTTTGGTAATGTAGGAATCATTTTAATGTGTGACCACTTTTAACAATAAAAAAAAATGTACGAACACTTTTGATAAAAAAAATGTACGAACACCTTTGATGATAAAAAGAAATGTACGAGCACTTTTGATTTCGTAAGAATCATTTTGATGTGCGAACACTTTTGATAATAAAAAAAAAATATGAAAACTTTTTATAATAAAAAAATATATATATATGAAAAGTTTTGATGATAAAAAAATTTACAAACACTTTTGATAATGTAGGAATCATTTTAATGTGTGACCACTTTTAAGAGTTAAAAAAAAAAAAAAAAAAAAAAAAAAATTTACGAAATTTTTGATAATGTAGGAATCGTTTTGGTGTACGAACACTTTCGATAATGTAGGAATCATTTTGGTGTACGTACGAATTTTGGTGTAATTTTTTTTTATTGATAATAAAAAAAAATTACGAACATATTTGTATGTACGAATGAATGCTTTTCTACTGTTAATGTAATAGCACTTTTATGTATGTATGAAACCTTTTGGGAGTCAATGTACATTAAATATTGAATGCCAATAATGTAGTAAGCTTCTTTTATAGTATGTTTTTATTGCGATTTCACTTAAAGCAATTTTAAATGATTAATGAAGTTAAATTTAAAAATAAATTTGAATCGACTTGAACGAATCTAATATTCGAAACAATTTAATTATGTTTTAAATCTTTGTGCCATGATTTTAATCAATTAACTCATATATTAAACCAGCTCTATAATACCATAAATTAAAAAGTGTTCATGTTTTAACCGTAAAATAACAATACAATAGATAGGGAGAAAATGTCTATCATACATCGCTTTAAAAAAAAAAAAAAAAAAAAAAAAAAAGTTTATTTTTTTAGCTGTAAATAAATGTAAAATAAAATTTTCTAAATATTTGGCATTTGTGTTCTATTAATAAATTTTCTTTGTGATATTTTCCCTCAAAATTATTACAAAATATTTATTCATATGAACTTTGTGTTACGTTTTGTTCTACTTCATACAAAATGATCCTACAAAAAAAAAAAATTTCTTGTATCTATTTATCACAAGTAAGCACACGACGCACGTTTATCACGAGATCACGTTTAATCACGAGATAAAGAGACGAGATCACGAGATAAAGTTAAATAAATGTATGACTTCAGAAAAGAATTTCTCGTCATTTTCAGAATAGCTTTGTAACGTGTTTAAGTCTCTGAATAAATGCGGAAAAGGAGCCAAGGGGCGAAACAGCGCCAATTATAACACAAAAAAAAAGACAAGAGATGTTCGCTTCAACTTTTTGTTCCTTTAGAATAGGAGAACGCACTCTATTATTTTATTGTTCCATAGTTTTAACCTGCAAACATTTACCCGCGAAAGTTGTGACCCCGAGAAAGTATTAACCCTGTATATAACCGGTAAATTATTAACCCCTTTATTTACCCGAGAAAGTTGTGACACGTATATTGAAAATCGGAACTCGTACGGTTCCTTTTGATTGCTTTTGTAAAGGGGAGAAAAGCCACTTGACATTGTACGGAGCTAGCGAGATTTTTCATTCATCTCCGATTCGTCTGGGAGAAATAACGGGGATATATATATATATAATTTTCCCCCTCAAACTGCAAAGCATAGGAACACAGGAACATTGGATCAAATATTTCAAAACCATACGTACGGCATTAACACCATACGTCGATACATTTCTGACACTAGAAGGGACACGCAAAATAATTAATAGAAATCATTCCCAATTAAGAAAAAAATTATTAAATAACAAATATTCTTTAACATTCTCAACTTAAGTTAATAAGCAAAGAATGGCTATAATTCACAAATCTTAACTATAATAATAAAAATCTAATAGAGTACAAAGAAAATTAGACAGGAGCAAATCGACTAAGGTTTATATGCCATTTTTATAAGCTATGTTACCTGTATGGTGCACTGCAGTATAAACTGTGCTACAACTGATTGGCGATCAGTATGATATGATAAATGGCATTCATATGATGTAAAAAAAAAAAAAAAAAATCTATTATTAGAATTTGATCCATACATAACCAGAATCTCATTTGCCAACCAACTGAAAGATAAAGATTTGGCTTTGAGAAAAAGAAGGCAGTATTATGATCGATGAAATATTATTTGCAAACCAACTGAAAGATAAAGGTATAATTTAAGAAAAATAAAGCAATATTATGATCGAGATGAAATTCTTTAGATGTATGGATCACCTTACATCTAATGAATCTCATTTGCAAACCAACTGAAAGATAAAGATTTGGCTTTAAGAAAAATAACGGAATTATTATTTGATCCATACATAACGATTATAATTTGATCCATTGCACACAAAAAAGTAAATATTTGACTTTGAGAAAAATAAAAGCAATAATTATGATTGATGAATCTTATTTCCAAACCAACTGAAACATAAAGACCTGACTTTGAGAAAAAGAAAGTAATAATTATGATTTGATCCATACATCTAAGCAATCTCATTTGCAAATCAATTGAAGGATAAAAGATTTGGCTTTTGAGATAAATGAAGCAATAATTATTATTTGATTCATACATCTAAGGAATCCCATTTGAAATCAACTGAAAGACAAAAATTTGGCTTTGAGAAAAAGAAAGCAATAATTACGATTTGATCCATATATCTAAGGAAACTCATTTGCAAACCAAAGATAAAGATTTGGCTTTGAAAAATAAAGATCTTGCTTTTGAGTAAAAAAGAAAGCAATAATTATTATTTGATCCATCCATAACGAGAATCTCATATGCAAACCAACTGAAAGATAAAGATTTGGCTTTGAAAAATAAAGATCTGGCTTTTGAGTAAAAAGAAAGCAATAATTATTATTTGATCCACACATAACGAGAATCTCAAATGCAAACTAACTGAAAGATAAATATTAGGCTTTGAAAAATAAAGATTTGGCTTCTGAGAAAAAGAAAGTAATAAATATTATTTGATCCATACATAATCAGAATCTCATTTGCAAACCAACTGAAAGATAAAGATTTGGCTTTGAGAAAAATAAAGCAATAATTATGATTGATGAATTATCATTTGCAAACCAACTGGAAGATAAAGGCCGTGCTTTGAGAAAAAAAGAAAGCATTAACTATGAGTTGATCTACACATAAAAAGAATGTCATTTGCAAACCATCTGAAAGATATAAATTTGGCATTAAGAAAAATAAAGCAATTATGATTTGATTTGATATAGCTTTGAGAAAAAAAAAGCAATATTTATGTTTGATGAATCTCATTTGCAAATCAACGGAAAGGTAAAAACCTGTCTTTGAGAAAAAGAATGCACTAAATACGATTTGATCCATACATAAAAAGGATCTCATTTGCAAACCCAACTGTAAGTTAAAGATTTGGTTTTTGAGAAACAGAAAGTAATAATTACGATTTGATCAAATATATCTAAAGAGTTTCATTTGCAAACCCAACTGTAAGTTAAAGATTTGGTTTTGAGAAACAGAAAGTAATAATTACGATTTGATCAAATATATCTAAAGAGTTTCATTTGCAAACCAACTGAACGATAAAGATATGGTTTTGATAACAAAAAGTAATTACGATTTGATCCACACATCTAAATAATCCCATTTACAAACTAACGGGAAGATAAAGATATAGCTTTGAAAAATAAAAATTTGGCTTCTGAGAAAATTAAAGCAATTATGATTTGATCCATACATAACCAGAATCTCCTTTGCAAACCCAACTGACAGATTCATTTGAGTTGGCAAGCGGGACATGGCGCTTGCAGTATTTCGCCAAACTGAGGAAAGGGTAAACGATTTCATGAAATGGGACTGAACGAGCAAACAAACAGAAAAAGTGAGTGAACATCCCCAGAAATTCCTGCCCCAGGTAGAGGTCCTCTTCGCCGAGGCGAGGCGTAACCACGTGGGGCCGGTGTAGTAGCGGGCTAAATTTAGACACTGACGTGGATCGCAGTTATGTATGCAAAAAGGCGGAAGACTGGAAATTGGAAGCTTGCTCGTTAGGGATGACGCAACACGGGGCTACCCCGCGCTTGGAAGGGAGCCACCAACAAAGGGAGCACATTTAGGCTATTTTAAATTAACAACAGTTGCCTAGCAACCCATCTTTGCACCATTCGGAAATGTCAATTGCCGTAATTCCTCGCCTATTAACCGAATTCCGTATAATTCCCCTGCCTACAACCCCCGTTCGTAATTCAGTTAACCCCGTGGGAAAAATTTATGTATATATATATATATCAGGGGCGTATAAATCGTGACCAATTATTTTTTTATGTATATGTAATTAAAAGATTTCTGAATTGCCATGATTTTTGCCTGTTGTTTGAAGTTGCGTATAACCCGCATACGTAACTTAATTAAGTCTGCCATAAAAAAAAAAAAAAAAATGCAAATGATGATATAATTGGTTCATGATGACAATGGTCACGACTGATTCCTTCCTGGGTGGGTTTTTTTTTTTTTTTTTTTTTTTTTTTTTTTTGGTACTAATCAAGTATGTACAAGATATCTGAATTGCCGTAATTTTTAGCCTATTATTCGGAACTGTGTATAAACTGCATTTTTAATTTAATTGACTCCGAAGAAAAAAAAAAGAATAAATGCATAAACATACATATATATGTACATACAAATATATATACATACAAATATATATACATTATATTTATATATTCGATATGAACTAGTGGCGTATAAATCGTGACTGATTTGCGCCTTTTTTTTCACACACTGTATAACAATCAAGTTTTGTTCTCAGTGGTCAGAAATCTTAATTGCAGATATTTCTGATTGACTGTTAAGATTTCTCACCACTGAGCCACGAGTAGGGCCATTTATCTGTACATTGTTCCTTTACACTGTATCACCGCAATTTTGAAAAAAACTTCTCAAAGGGATGTTCACACCCTGTTAGAGGGCACGACAAGTATGACGGAAGAACTTTCCATCTTAGGACGAAGTGCCGGACATTCGAAAAGAACAACTGTCTTTGTTTCTTATCAGATTTGATCGACAACAACATCTAGACCAAGTCCATGAGGCCATGTGTTCTCATGGATGGCGGTAAGGGGAAGGGTGGGCAACTTCTGTTTAGATGGAGCACCCATAGTTAGAAGTCTGGCTTGGCTCCATGTCGCTGAAGAAAGGGCAGTACCCTCCGGGAGGAGGAACTACTTCACATCTGCGTATCGTACGAGAGAAAACCAGGAAAACTCCCATTAGGTAGTTCGATTAACAAGGCAAGACGCTGAACATCACAAAAGCCATCAATTCCCTCGTTTTTTGAAACAGTGTCTACGATAAAGCCGCCTGCGAATTGAACCACAACCTTAGTGTTCACTAGCGGCGCACTAAGCACGATTCAGACATAACCATATTGTTGATATACAATATCATCTTATAATCAACGTACCCTTTTACTGTTAGTTCTATTGAAATTAACATGCTGTTATCAATTTTTCAAATTAAGTATTTAAGTATATCACACACACATAAATCACCGATAGATGTATTAAAACAATTATTAGTGATAAATCTGCTTTCACCAATCTTGTTACTTTAATTTATGTTATTTTATATGGTTCACCCTAATGAGAATTAACAAAAAGGGTCATAGGTGAATTTGAATATATATACGCATATACTATATAACATAAAAAGGATAGTGCAGCTGAATTCTGTCTTGGTTTTTCTGTTGTGTTTTTAATCGGTTGACCACAAAAATGATTCATTTTGAAAAATTATTATGACTATTAAGTAGTCGTTTAGAAATCTTTGTGACTATTATCGTAATCTGTTGTGTTTTTTATCAATTGACCACAAAAATATGATTCATTTTGAAAAATGACATGCATCAGGCATGAAAAACTATTCTCATATGCGGCCCCTTGTGGTTTGAGTCTAAATATGGATAAGACATCTCTATCTGTCGGCATGAAATTTTGATAGTAAATATTACCAAAAAGATAAGGGCTGGTTTTGCTTTTGTTTTGTAAATGGATCAGAGAAAGCCGATTAAAACGTGCCACAGACTAAGATAAGTTTCACAGAATGTCTAAACCAGAAGTTCACAAATTGCAACAGCTAGTAGCAGCATATCTTGCGGTTTATGTCTATGATGTCCATGGTAATTTTATGGGTAATTTTTTTAAAGATGTTCAGATTTTGATGCGTAATTAAAGAGAAGAGGATTGAACTTTTTTTTTTTTTTTAAATATTAAACTAAAGGAAATAGTTAATTGCTAATTTTTTTTTTTTTTTTTTTTTTTGATGTTGTCTCTATTTTTTTGTTTAGCAGATCAGAATTGTCAATAAGACGTTAAGTCAGTATATAGGATCTTAATTAATACGCAATATTGTTTTATTTATTACTAAAATCTATGTACCACTTTCAAATTGCATTTTAAGTAGGTGTGGTTGTTGTTAAGTAATAACTAACTCCCTGGCACTATAGTTGATGTTGGACCATGGCTATCAGCCTACTGGTGGACTCCGAAACAGGAGGTTTCTTTTTATGGGGTAGGGTCGCCAACCTTATGCCCAACGCTCTTCAGTCATATTAGACATGGGGCCTGAATTGCCGCGTGGCAAGCGCTTTGGCGCTCGGTACCACAGGTTTCAGGTTCAAGTGCCAGATGCGCAATGAATGTTTGTGGTGGTTCGGAATCTACATTAAGCAGTAGGTCCCGGTCTCTACTGATCGCAGAGCGTCACAGAGCCCAATTAGATTTCTCACCTACATCATTCCCAAACTGAAAAGGGACAACTCAGCTCTAGACTCCGTGATGTAGTGTGGTATAGTGGTAGTGATAACCAGATGGAGATCATACTATTTAAAGTGTATTCTAAGCCACTACAAACATCCATATCCTCGCCGGGATTCGAATCCGAAATCTGTGGCACCGAGTTCCAGAGGGCTAGTTACACGGCCATCAATCCGTGTATAATACTTTACTTGGTTCTGGTATTTTTATAGGATACATGTATTTTTCTTGAGCAAATTTAGGTAAATTAGCATTTTTATGAATGTCATTCAAGTCTGTGTCAGAACTTAATTTCGAAGAACATCGAAATTTTAACGAATAAATGATCTGAGAATTGTTATCATTGCTTTGAATTTTCCCATGGAAGCCTGATGCATTTCTTTGACTATATTCCTTTAACCTTGCAGATTTATCGATACTCGGAACTGAGATACGATATCTTTTTTTTTTTACCACGAAAAGCCACACGTGTGCAAATAATAATAATAATGTGTTTTTAGTTTCGGATTATATGGTCAGTAGAAGAATATCCAACCTGTGATTCATTTTCAAACGATAAACCTTGTTCATCGGCGCCAAAACTAATCAGCAACATGCTCGCGAACACTAGTATTTGGAAAGATAAGGACACTGGAGAACTTCCTGTTTTCTTACAGATAACCCATGCGACTATTTTGATAACAATCCCTCCCGCGAGGTCTGATGTCGAATCTTCTATTGTTGGTCAAAGGCAAATAAATCTTCTAAAACATCTGCAAGTAAGTAATGCGAGCAGACTGATTACTTTATTACCATGTATGGTGGGCCTGAAACATTAATATTTGTACTACATTCTACAAGCATGCGAGTGAGTAAACAATTATCTATGAGTAATTATACCCCACTAGACAACTTTGCGATTCGTCTATTTTTTGGATAAGTGGTATTGTGGGCTTCGATAATCTGGAAAACCCTAAATTTTAGAATTCTTTAATTCGGATTATACGCCAGTGCACTTAATCTATGTTTCGAAATGATCGTTTAAAATAAATTTCTAAAAATAAACAACCTCAGAGTTCTTTTTTTCTAACAAATGATCGCCAATTGGCTAGCGCTCTGCTATTGGTACCGCAAGCTTCATGTTCGAATATTGAAGGCGGCATGGATGTTTGTGTGAGGTTCGGAATCCACGTTAAACTGTAGGTCCTGGTCTAATTAGCCTAATTTGTGCACAAAAGGACCGTAGAGCGACAAATGAAACCAAACAAGTAACGGCGGCCTGATGGCCAATCGGCTAGCGCTCTAGCTATTGGTACCACAGGGTTCATGTTCGAATATTGAAGGCGACATGGATGTTTGTGAGTGGTTCCGGAAACCACGTTAAACCGTAGGTGGCCCCCGTCTGTTCAGCCTAAAGTGTGCACAAGATGGCAGTAAATCGACAAACCAAACCAATAGATGAAAATGTACTATTAATGATGTACTATTCAAAGATTTCATATATGTAGCAAAAATAAAGATTACATAATGGTGGATTGTACTATTTAAAATCCGAAAGTTCAAAATGTAGAGAATTGATATATATATATATATATTCTTGTATTTTCTGATTATTCAAGTAGTTAGATCAATGCTTTCCGTGTTTTGGCCTCCGAAGCTTTGTAAATCCATACATTTTAGAATTTCTTAATTAGAGACCAATGCTTACAATGTATGCTTCGTTGTTTTTCTGAAACATCAGTAAAAATTAATTAATTATTTTTAAAAAAATAACAACTCAGAATATTTTCACCAATATATATATATATATACACAATAAACACTCTGTAATCTAGCATCGCATAGTTTGGCACATTCTAAGGTGTGGTTCCTACTGTTTTCATTTTTTTCGTACGGATTCGGGCGTATGTTCACATTCGCTCACATTTTCACTAAAGATGTACACATTAAACATATATATCGTACAGGCTTTCTAGCTATCGTTCTTATATATCGATAAGCTTTGGGCTCGAGTCCCGGCGATGTCTTGAATGTCTGTAGTGGTCCAGAATACGCTTTAGAATGTAGATCCCGGTCTATTATAACAGTAGAGATAGATCTAAATAGACTATTAGGCGTAGGGTTGACAACCCTACCCGCAAAAGAAAAAGCATCTGCTGTTTCAGAATCTACCAGTAGGCATACAGTCATGGTCTGTAGTGCCATTTAGTTAATTAGTTATAATTTCTACAAAAATTAACGTTGAACAATTACTTATAGAAATTCGAATTTTGTCAAAAAAAATAAACAGAAATACTTAAATAATATGCAATACAAATTCAATGAATAGATATTCATTGAATTTGTATTAATACTAATTAAAGTTGATACCTAATAACTTATACTAATACTAATCGAGTTAATTAGTTAGTTAGTTAAAATTTCTTAAAAAATTAAGGTTTAACAATTACTTATAAAAAATGGAATTTCGTCAATATTGAACAGAAATATTTAAATGGTATTCAATACAAATTCAATTAATGTACATTTAAGCAGTATTCAATACAATTGGTTTTTGTTAATAATCAATTTCATAAATTCAATATTCACATATTGAGTTATATTAACATGATTGAAGGTATGTATGAAAAATATAAGCATCATATTAAATGCAGCGTGAACGATATTTAAAGTACAAACTTCGAATTATCTACAAAGTGGACAACGAAATCCTTCAAAAAATATAACATTTCTAAAAAAAAAAAACGTGTTTTAAATATGTGCTACAATTTCAGAACTTTTTTTGGAATGAATAAAATTTAAAATTTATTGTAAAAATGCTCCGATTTCATCAAACTAATAAAATGCTGACCAAAATATTAACAAATTTCTAAAATAGTTAAAAATCTTGGAAAAAAAAAAAAAAAACAGCAAATATGAAATGTTAACCCCGAATATAAAATTTTTTACATCGCCAAATACTCTGACTATTTGAAAGAAGTTCTGGTTTAATATGACCAAAGAATGTACGGTTCACACCTCGACTGTAAAAGGGACCATCGCCTGTCTCGAAATCTGTCAATAGGTCAATATAGATGGTCTTGCCACACTATGGTCCGTAGTGTCAGGAAATTAGTTAGTTTAATATATATATAATATTTATATACATATGTATTAAACACATTAAATATGTACATAGTTTAATCATTTAAATATTTATCTAGAGTGTTTTATTTTCGATAATCACCTTAAACCGAATTTTCCTTTAATGATGTATTAATTAAAAATTTTAATCTCTTTAACAAATATAAAAATTACAAATTGTTGGTTTGTCGCTCTACGGTCATTTTGTGCACACTTTAGACTAATTAGACCGAGACCTACAGTTTAACGTGGATTGCGAACCACTCACAAACATCCATGCCAACGCCAGGATTCGAACTTGAAGCCTGTGATGCCAAAGCGCTAGCCTAATTGGCCATCAGGCAGCTACAAATAGTTGGATTATTCCGTTTAGAGTCCAAAAGTTTAAAATGTAAAAGATTTGACATTTTTTTCTGGAATTTCGTATGTCTCGATTAGTTTTGTCAGTGACATACCAAATTTCGGAGCGAAAATTCAAAATTGTTGAATTTCTTAATACCGATTATAGACACTGCGTATAATCTACGGGTGTTTTTTTTTTTTTTTTTTTTTTTTTTTTTTTTTTCTCCTTCGTTTTTAAATTTTCCTTCTTCGAAACTATTAATAAAAATTCATTTCTAAAAATTAATCGTCTAAAAACATTTTCTTTCGACATAATAAATGAAATCTTTTCTCTAATTAATAGACTGTGATATAAATGACAATTTTCACTTCTATAGCAAATATAAAGATTCTAAATTGTTCGATTATTCTGTTTAGAAGCCAGTAATTCCAAATGTAAAAATTTCAGGTATTCTTTTCTAGATTTATCGATTAGTTAACTCAGGTGAGTGTTTTCCCGCCAAAATGGGGAACGTCGAGGTTCACTTTCCAGGAATTCAAAGGGGTCAAAGGGGCCGTATAATATTGCAAATTGTTTCACTTCGATTACAACGTAATACAGCGTTCGAAACTTCTATATAAAAAAAAATGCGAGAAAAAAATTATAATGCAAATTACCAACGTATTAAAGCACATAATAATAATAAACAAAATTATAAAGGCGCAAATTACCAAAGTATTAAAGCAAATAAAATAATTAAAAAAAAAAATTATAAAGGAGCAAATTACCAACTTTTTTTTTTACCAACAAGTTTTTTATAAAAAAAAAATTATAAAGAAGCAATTTATCAACGCATTAAAGCAAATAATATAATTATTTTTTTAATTTATAAAGGCGCAAATTATCAACTTATTAAAGCAAATAATTTAATTAAAAAAATATCAGGAAGAAACAAATTATCAAAGTATTAAAACAAATAATTTAATTTTTTATATAAAAAAAATTTGTAAGGTGCAAATTAGAAATGTATTAAAGCAAATAATTTCATTTTATGTACCAAAAATTATATTTTTATTTTATAGGCAAAGAAATTAATACAATAATTTTTGTTTCTTTTGTGATCTTAAACAATATTTAATTTATGCAGCCCTTTAATTAAAAAAAGTGAAGTTTTTTTATTTTCTTATTTATTTTTTGCAAAATACTCTTAGAATATCTATGACGCCTTGTAAAAATCATGGATTGAAAAATTGCGGAGAAAATTGATAACGTTCTCGAATAACTATCATGGTGGCATGTTTTAAATTACTCAAACACCATGGGAGGTAATTTCTGACAGTTTTACAACCAACAACGACTACGAAAAATCATACTTGTATACACACATGCTTCGAATTAACATTCAAATACCTCTCAATCATTCAGTATGTAAAACCCCCTTTAAATCAATCCATCAACTTAGCCGCCTCCAAATCATTTGTCATATTCAGGGAATAGGCTTAGCTTTCATTCTCTACAGATGTTTTCAAATAGCACAACCAAGAATTTTCAGATACATCAGTTTCCTGCAAGCAATTATTTGAAAGACCATCTGTAGTATTATATTCAGGACAGTACAGGGAAGAAAGAGCCAATCCACACTATAGAAACCGGCAAGCTTCAGAAGCAAAGATCAATAGGCTTTGAAGTTAAGATGGATTAGATATATTTCTTAATCCTGGTAAATTTTGCTTGTCAATCGACGTGGGTGGCCATATTTGAGAGTGGCAGTGTGGTTCATTTTTAAGATTTTAAATTACCACAAATAGTAACGATATTAATTCTTGTCAATCAGTTAATTTTTGTAAATCCTGCTTGCCAATTGGCGTGTGGGATATTTTTTGAAAGTGACATGGTGGATTTCATTTTTTTAAATTTTAAGTTATCACAAATAGTAACCATATTAATTCCTGTCATCCTGCTTGCCAATCAGTTAATCTTTGTAAATCCTGTTTGCCTATCGGCGTGGGTGGCCATTTTTGAGAATGTCGGGGTGGATTTCATTTTTAACATTTTAAATTACTAATTAGTAAATAATTAACATAATAACTAATTTTTATTACTTAGTAAATAATTAACATAATAACTAATTTTTATTACTTAGTAAATAATAACATAATAATAATTTTTATTACTTAGCAACTAATTAACATAATAACAAATTTATTACTAAATGGTAATTAATTTGTAACGATATTAATTCTTTTAACATTAAAAATAGGATTAGAAATTCCCGAGTTTCAGATCACAGCAACGGCCTTGGAAGTTAGACGGATTAGATATCCACCTTAATTCTTGTAAATCCTACTTGTCAAATTGTGTACCTACAAAAACAAAACGTTTTTGTAAATCCTTCTTGTGTAAACTAAACCTTCTTGTAAATACTACTACATTGTGTACCTTCTTGTAAATCGTACTTGTTTCATTTTCAACATTTTAAATTACTAATTAGTAATTAATTAACATAACAACTAATGTATTACCGCTTGGTAATCAGTTAGTAACGATATTATTTCTTATAACGATAAAAATGGGACTAGAAACACCCCAGCTTAACATCAATGGCCTTCGAAGTTAAGATGAATTAGATATCCTCTGTAATCCTTCTAAATCCCTGCTTGTCAATCGGCGTGTGTGGCAATTTTTGCGAGTAGAGGGATGGATTTCATTTTTAACATTTTAAATTACTAATTAGTAACGATATAAATTATTTTAACGTTAAAAATAGGACTAGAAACTCCCGACTTCAGATCGCAACAACGGCCTTCGAAGTTAGATGGATTAAATATGCTCCTTAATCCTTGTGAATCCTTCTTGTCAATCGGCGGCGGCCTGATGGTCAATTGGCTAGCACCCTGGCCTTTGGTAGCAAAGGTTTTAGGTTCGAATCCTGGCAAAGGCATGGATGTTTGTTGGGAGTCCGGAATCCACGTTAAACTGTAGGTCCCGGCCTATTTAGCCCAAAGTGTGCAAAAATGACAGTAGATCGATAAACCAAGTCTAACCAATAGGAGTGGGTGGCAATTTTGAGAGTGGATCATTGAATTTCATTTTTAACATTTAAAATTACCATAAATAATAAAGGCATTAATTTTGTTTCAATAAAAATAGGACTAAGAAAGTCGCAAGCTTCTGATCACAACAACAGCCTTCGAAGTTAGATGAATTAAATATCCTTCTCAGGGCCGGATTTTCCAATAGGCTAACTAGGCTTCAGCCTAGGGCCTCGAGATCAAGAGGGGCCTACAATTAATTAGAATAGAAAATAGAATAATCTTTATTGCATATTTTATTTTCGTAGACAAAGATTTTTATTATTTGAATTTTGTTTCTTTGTAAATGTTGAGTGGTATGTTTGATTAGTTATTGTTACAAGTACTATATAGGGTGCTTAGAATAAATGTCCAAATAAGTGTTCTCGACTTTTTTTTTTTTTTTTTATTTATTATCCGTGCCACATTTTTTTTTTATAAAGATTAGTACCCATCACAACATGTTTCATTTAACATATTGATATATATCACAGTAATGATGTATTTTATTATCTCTCACGTAATTTACAAACTTAAAAATGGGAGGTGAAAGGGCCTCATAAGTGGAAGAGCCTAGGGCCTCTTTTCATCTAAATCCGGCCCTGATCCTTCTTCATCTTTGCAAATCCTGCTTGTCAATTGGCGTGGGTAGCAACATTTGAGTAGTAGAGGGGTGGATTTCATTTTTAACGTTTTAAAATATCACGAATATTAACGGTGTTAATTGTTATAAAGATAAAAATAGGACAAATTTTTGATAACAAGTATGTGGTGACAAATGGAAACTTCACCGCATTAAAAGCAGTGACTTGCAAAATTATTATTTATAGCTGAACGTGGGACTTGAAAGTTAATGTTCTCATGCACAATCAATCATGACAGTTTTGAATTCCATGGGGTGTTTTTTGTTGGCTGATTTGAATTTTAAGTGGTATACTTAAAATGAATCCTCAACCTAAATAAGAACTCATTCGTAAAAGTGAAAAAAACCTGTTAGATACTACGTTAAAATTTGATTGTTACTTAACTATTATAATTTTCATATGATGCCCGACTCGTGGCTCAGTGGCAACGTGCGCCGCTGGTGAGCATTAGGGCTACTACTACTACACCACACTATATCACTGTGCCTAAAGCAGAGTTACCTCTTTACAGGTTGGGAATGATGTGGGTGAGAAGAAGTCTGAATGGTCTATGTGACGCTCTATGGTTATATGAGACCGGGACCTACGGCTTAAAGTGGATTCGAACCACAAATATCCATGGCACCACCGGAACTGAAATGGCTCAATGGCACCACCGGCACCCGAAACCTGTGGTACCAAATGCCAGAGCACTAGTCATTCGGAAATCAGGCCCCATTTATGTATCTGGTATACATAAATATATATATGTTTATCATATATATATGGTATCTGAATCAAGCGTAATTGTTTCGATGTTCGAAACACAATGACGAATCAAAAAATTTCCATGTCTATGCCGGGTATAGATACGATAAATACGTTGGATGGAAATCCTTCTGTCTTACTCGCCGTCCATTCTTATAGGCTGTGAACATCCCTTTTGGTTCGTTCAAAACTGAGGTGGTACAATCTATAGGAACAATGGAGCAGGCCTCTCATAGTACACCCTGGTTAACTTTGAATTCGTTACATATCTGCCGTTGTAGAGACAAATGGCCTCGGTGATCAGTGGTAATGTGCGCTGCTCATGAGCATTAGCTTCAATCCGCTGGCGGCATTGTTGTAGACACTGTTTCAAAAACGAGGACTCGATGGCGTTTGAGATGTTCAGCACCCTGCCTCGTTAGTGAGGATATCTGGTGGGAGTTTTCCGATTTTTTTCCATACGTTACACAAATGCGAGGTAGTTCTCCCAAAAGAGTCCTCCCGGAAGACACTGCCCTCCTTTTTCAGCGACACGGAGCCAAGTCAGACTTCAACTTACGGGTGCTCCATCACAACCGAAACTACCTCCTTTTCCTACTTTCATAACTACTCATGGGATGAGTAGCTATGGAAGTAGGGAATCCTCAGTAGTAGGGTTGTCTAATCCTCAGTCGTCACCAGATGCCAGACTGAGGATTAGACAAAACAACATATTTTATTTTCTTCATAACAATATTGACCCTTTTACCTCCAGGATTCGAACCTGAAGCCTGCGGTACCAAAAGCCGGAGCTTTAGCCAATTAGCCATCAGGCTTTAGCCAATTAACGAGGAGACGTTTGTGATGTTCAGCCTTTTGCCACTTGAGTCGGATTACTTGGTAGAAGTTTTCTGGGGTTTCTTCCATACGTTATACAAATGCGGGGTAATTCTTCCTAAAAAGTCGTCCCGGAAGACACTGTCTTCCTTTAGTGACACACAACCAAGTCAGACTTCTACCTACGGATGCTCCATCACAACAGAAGCTGCCCTCTTTCCCTCCATCCATGACTATTCATGGGATATGCAGGACACTGAGGGTTAGGCACATATTTGTAGATGGTCAATTATAATTTTTATTCTGTTATACAGTTAAAAAAAAATTTGTATAGAAGAATCGAAATTTTTTTTTATTATTATTAATTTTGTTACGGTGTGGGATTGTGAAAAATGCCTTATCACCCCAATATCAAATAGAAGGAAGCAAAACATAAACTTTGATGATAAGACAAAAATTAAAACATGTTCTCGCCTTTGGCGCCATACTATTACATATCGTGATCTAGCCCTTCCGTGTTTCAGTAAATAACGTAAGTTTTATTTTATTGCGAAAAATGACTTTGCAAATTGCATCTCATAAAAATTCAACACAAAAACGTTCATTTGAATGCCAATGACAGTCAATTATTTCGTGTCTTTAGATAATTAGTACTTTCATATCAGCAAACAATTGGTCTAATATTCGCAGTGATAATAGCTAGTGATGATTTTTTTTTCATAGTTTAAAATAGTGGGGAAAAAAAGGTACTGCCTTATGGCAATTTAAAGGACATTAACCTTGCAATAGTTTTTTTTTTTTTTTTTTTTTTAAATCTTACAAAAGAAAAATCTGCATTTCAATTTATTTTTAAAATGTTTTCTCAAGCTAATTTTAAATTCTATTTCTCCTACTGCATTTCTTCAGGTTCGAATCCTGGCGATGGGCATGGATGTATGTTAGTGGTACGGATCCACTTTAAACTGTAGGCCCTGGTCTGTTTAAGACTCGTGTGTACAAGATGACAGTAGAGCGGCAAATCAAACCCAACCTACTGCATTTCAGATTTAATTGCCAAGTAGTAGCGCAAATATAAGGGTTTTGAACTAATTATTGAAAATTTATTTCATAGATGTTGATAGTTTAATTTTAGAGGCATATAGTATTTTGCGTCTAATATATTTCGTTTTTATTGTAGTACCATAAGTCAATGTCCGTCGCGCAAAGAACTATTTTGCATTTGCCAGTTGTACGGAAGAAAATCGGGAAACCCCTCCCAAACAGCTTGACAATCCATGATCCCAAACAGCTTGACTGACGGTTAGGCACATATTTGTAGATGGTCAATTATAATTTTTATTCTGTTATACAGTTAAAAAAAATTTATAGAAGAATCAAAATTTTATTATTATTATTATTACTAATTTTGTTACGGTGTGGGATTGTGAAAATGCACACGTTATCACAATCGTCATCGAATCTCCTCGTTTTTGAAAGCATTCTTTTATTTACATAAATGGGGCCTGCTGGTCGAGGGAACCGTAGTTACCGGTCTAATATGACAGTAGAGCGTTGAGCGTAAAGCTGACAACCCTACTCTGGAAAAACCAAAACATCTCCTGTCCAGAAATCCACCAGTAGTCAGACGGTCTTTGCCCACCATGGAACTGTTGCGCCACTGAAGATAAGATACATAAATACATTATATGATTTATGTATCTAGTGATACATGAATACATATATTCAAGAGGAGCACGTTACCATTCAGCCACGAGTTCCAGCAGACTTTGAATAAGATATCCTCACACATGCTGTCATAATCGAATGCTCTCGTTTCTGAAATGATTGCAACAGGCTCCACCAGCGAATTCGCACCTAAGCCCTCCTGCTAACCTACCTTAATAGTAATTTTTCGCACGTCGCTGTTCTTAAATTGTACGTCTAACAGCTTTCAAGAGTCCACTGATGTCTCAAATGCGATGCGAATGATTCGCCTTTTCCTGCTAAGCCAGGAAAGCGTGGGACGTTCAAAACGAGACCCTAATTTGTCCGTCTTGGTAGAGTAAACTCTTCTTCGAGTTACTCTCACACTCTTCTCTCTCTTCACCCTTTTTTCCCTCTCCCTCACCGCGCGAAGGTATCAATTTGGATCCTTCAGACAACTCGCCCTGAGTGACAGGGAGGCGCGTTTTCCTGCAGGCCACTCTTTCTCTTATTGTTGTTGTTATTATTGTTATTATTTTTAATGAGAGAAAAATGTGAAAAGGATCTTCACGTTACACTAGACAGATATTAATGAATGAAACATTTGTAGGAATAGCGTTTTGGCGAGAATGGCTTCATAAAAAAAAGGTATATATATATATATGTATATATTAATAACACTTTCACACATGGGTGGTGTCTCGATGATTTTTAGTTCTATTGTTCTCATATTCTGAGTCCCTTCACATAATTCATTCCTCACTGGAACGGAAGATACGTAGCAGATTCAATGTTATCAAAGGTGAATCATAGAGGATTAGAAACATTGCACATTCTTCCACAATATTTGAATACGCATCCACAGGATTGGCATCTGGGGCTTCGCACTTATCTTCTCACCCCCTTGTGACTAGTCAGAGGTTTTAACGGTCTACGAATTTATCGTGGTCGATTCTAGTTTAGACACGAGATACTTAGATTTTGTGTTGTAAGGGAGGAAATCCACAAAAATTCTACTTATAGCCGAAATACATGCATAAATGTAAATCAAGCCTCATGTAAATCACATTTTGGAGGCAAACGTTTTCACACATTGTTACCATCCGGTCGCCTCATCTCCTCTATCAAATATATGACTTTAATGTACACCACCAATGATTTCGAACTGCATGCCTTTTGCTTTTGGTTCAACTCCGCTGGTCGTCGGCTTTCGAACCAGATTATTTGAATTCGGAAACTCAATGCAATGCACGTTAAGCTAGGCCCTATCACTAGTTATTGACACATTGGATTATACACTGAAGTGACAAAAGTCATGGGATACCTCTTAATATCGTGTCGGCCCGCCTTTCGCCCGGCGAAGTGCAGCAACTCGACGTGGCATGGACTCAACAAGTCGTTGGAAGTCTTCTGCAGGAATATTGAGCCATGCTGTCTCGATAGACGTCCATAATTGTGAAAGCGTTGATGGTGCAGGATTTTGGGCACGAATAGACCTCTCGATGATGTCCCATAAATGCTCGATGGGATTCATGTCGGGCGATCTAGGTGGCCAGATCATTCGTTGGAATTGTCCAGAATGTTCTTCAAACCAATCGCGAACAGTTGTGGCCCGGTGACATGGCGCATTGTCATCCATAAAAATCCCATCGTTGTTTGGGTACATGAAGTCCATGAATGGCTGCAAGTGATCTCCAAGTAGCTGAACATAAGCATTTCCAGTATATATATATATATATAATTTATTGGTATGGAAATTTAAAGAAATTAAAAATTCTAGGAAGGCGACATGAGAGAGAGAAAAGCACACGTCCAAGACTTAATTGTAGAGCGTCTGCCGTCAGAGCGAATGAAATTATAAACAAATCATTAAGAGTCTTACAAAGTTATCAACAGTTTTTCAGCCTGGGAAATGAAGAATCAGAAAGTGTTCATAAACAGAAATATTAAAGCAGCGATAAATTACGGTTTAAAAGTAGTTGTTAAGTGGATGATTAAAAGCGATTAAGTGGTATGAGAAAACGAGGAACTCAAAATTATTTTAAACACACACATACTATACCATACTAAACCAATTGGGTACTGTACCCATGTTACTTTCGGTAATGCTGTATCAAATGGAACATTTTTAATAACAAAGGATTTCAATGATAAACTATTTAAAAAATGTTTTTTTAATTAAATTATATTTTGCATTAAAAATCTATCATACTGGCTCTTTGAATGAATTCTATACAAATTTTGAAAAAAAAAATTTATTATTAATATTATTTATTATCAGACAGAGGAAATAAATTTCTTGGATTTAAACTATCTAAATAAATAACATACAAAAAGAGTATGCGAAGAACCGTTTCATAAAAATCCAAATTTAATCTTAAGTCGTCCTTAGACATAACGATTATTATTAAATATTGTGACCTAAATTTAAATGAGATTCCCAGATTAAAATATCCGAGACATTACACCTTAGATTAAATTTTTTTCCACCCGAATACTTTAATGTAACATATTCAGAAACTAAATATTTTATTTTTCATTCATTATTTTAGGAACTATGAAAAAATAAAATAATAATACTAAGTCATGGACGTCTGGCTGCAAAGATATTTGACATCATGCCAAACGTGATGCAGCGAAGAACCACACCTTGTTTCGTGATAATTGTACTCGGCAGTTTTTTCACCTTCTCCTAAAGAGTTACAATGTTACTTTCTATTGTTCCTTTGCATAAATATGAACCTTATGAACACAGCAATGGTTCAAAGCAGAGTTGGTTTGCTTTGTCGTATGTTATATATAATTTTTTTAATGATTTTCACATTTTGATGAAAAGTTAAAATATGGAAAATAAAATATTTAAATAGTATAAAAATATTTTAATGTTTTCTAATTGATTGATAGTTAAGATTTAAGAACTTTTTAATATTGAATTTAGATAAGAAAGAATATAGCGCAAACTCGCAAGTTGTATTCCTATCTAATTTATTTGTATATACAGTAATACCTTGGTATATGTCCGCTTGAAATATATCCAATTTGATATACGTCCTGTTGTAACGAAAACTTTATTTGGTATACGTCCACTTTGAAATAAATCAATTTTGATATGCGTGTTGTTGGGATAACAATTTTGTTTGGTATACGATCGTTTTAGAATAAATATAACTTGATATGCGTTCATTACGTATCTTTTTTGTACAATAACAATTTTGTTTCTTATACGTCCGCTTTGGAATAAGTCCGACTTGATATACGTGCTTTTTCGGATAACAACTTTGTTTGGTATACGGCAGCTTTAGAATAAATCTAATTTTCTGATAGACATCCTATTTGCACACAAACACTTTTGTTTTCTATACATCAACTTTGAATAAATCCAATTTGATATACTTGCTGTTCTGACAACAATTTTGCTTGGTATAAGACCGCTTTGAAATAAATCTAATTGACATACGACTTCTTTGGGATAAATCTAATTTGATATACGTCAATTTTGGAATAAATCCAACTTGATGTACTTGCTGTTCAAGACAACAACAAAAAAAAAATAATAAAATAAAAATTTTAAAGGTAAATTTTAATTACGTATGCATTTATTTCATTTAACAAACTATTTTATACAACTCTCTCTTCATAATATGCTAATAACAATAGAATATTATGAAGGAACTTTGAATATATTATTATTGAATTATTGAATATATATTATGAATATATATATTTGAAATATGATTTTTTTCATAGGAACTTTGGAGACAATTCAATTTGGTACAAGGTCAAGAATCTGGATCAAATTAAAGACCTATCTGCTCCCATATGAATTAGTGTATACAATCTGCATATCAATCGTATACAGTAGTACCCTGCGTATATATTTTTAAATTTTAAAACAAGAATATCAACAATTATTATTACAAAAGAGTCAGCCATCGGTAATTACTAGCTTCAAAAAAATTCATCACATAATTTACGAGATCTCCAACAATATGTACCATTTTAAAATTGCGATCAACATCTTTGAGCTAGTAAAATATAAATAAGTAAATGTGGTTCTCACTATATAATGAATTTGAATACGCAAACCTTATTTAGATTAAGAAGTTTATTACCAAATTATTTACATAAATTGGTAATAAACTTTTCTAGTAAGAATATTTTAAAAAGTCTATGTCAATCAATACTAAAATATTTATGAAATTACTATTATTATCATATCATTTACGTTTCACTAAATATTATTATTTATTTTTTATATCAAAATTAATGCTTTATAGATAAATTACAGGAAGTCCATTTAATGTGTGACCCCTCTGTCTTCGGTTAGTTTAAATCTATTCAATCTTAGTTTTTCATAATATACAGGGTGTCCATAAAGCCTATTTACAATTTCAAAAATCTATTACAAAGACAAATAATATAACAGATAGATGAAAACTATTACAAAAAGTGACTTATATATTTAAGGTTTTTTTATACTTGTTTACACCTTTATATGAACACCACTAGTTGCACGAAATACATCAAGATGGTACGCTTACCATGTTCGCTATAGTATACCCTCATCAATTGAGGCAATGCCATCAATGCTTGATATTAGAGAGTTTTTGCATAACGTTTTTTTACCGCCCGATATTTTTCTTCCTAGCACGCATGCTCTCTATTAACAATGTTCCTTACTTTATTCGATTCATGGTAACACCATAGTAAAGGGAGTGATATTTGGTGTACGAGATATTCAAGATTATTCACACCCTCATCAATGGTGACTATGCCATCAGTGATCCTTTACTTGAAATTAGCCATGCCCTATACCTTGTTCGATACACATAACTCCAGAGAAAAAGAGTTAAATACTGGTGTACGAGATATTCAGGGTTATCCACACCATCGTCAATGGTGACAATGCCATCAGTGATTCTTTACTTGAGATTAGCCATGTCCCGTACCTTGTTCGATATATGATAACACCATAGAAAAAAGTAATACCTGGTGTACTAGATATCTAGGGTTATCCATACCCTTATCAATGGGGACAATACCATTAGCGATTCTGTACTTTAGATTAGACATGTCTCAGTAACTTGTTCGATACAAGATATCTTTTGACATAACATCCATGGAAAGGAATGATATCTGGTGAAAGTACAGTATTACTGATAGCATTACCACCATTTATGTGAGTATTCAGAGTAATCCAGGGTAAAGTTTAAGACGCTGAACAAAAAGATATGATATCAAAGTAAAGCAGAGGATCGCTTATAGCACTACCATCATCGATGTATCCAGGGTTAATTTAAAGGTATCACACCAAGGTACGAGATACGACTGATCTAAACCAAAGGATTAGTGGCAGCATTGCCACTATCGATGAGTGTATTCAAGGGTAATTTAAAAGTATCACACCAAAGTACGAGATACGACTGATCTAAACCAAAGGATCAGTCCCATCATTTCTACCATCGATGAATGTATCCAGGGTTAATTTAAAGGTATCACACCAAGGTACGAGATACGATTGATCTAAACCAAAGGATTAGTGGCAGCATTGCCACTATCGATGAGAGTGTATTCAAGGGTAATTTAAATGTATCACCAAAGTACGAGATATGACTGATCTAAACCAAAGGATCAGTCCTATCATTTCTACCATCGATGAATGTATCCAGGGTTAATTTAAAGGTATCAGATTTAATTCAGATTCAGGGTTAATTTAAAGGTACGAGATACGACTGATCTATAACAGAGGATTAGGGATAGCATTACCACCATTGATGAGAATTTGCTGCAGCGAACATGGCGAGAAATCGAGTTATCTTCTTGATGCGCAACTAATGATTCTGCTATACAGACGTAATAAATTAAATTAAATGATGGATAAAAACCTTGAATATATACGTATCCTTATGTTCTCTTACCTGCCTTTTCATTGATGTCATTCCTGATGGTGTTAGTTCTAAATTAGTGATGTTGAACCGTGTCTCTTCCGGAAATAGAGTACGATAAATCCATAAGGCGGAAATTGCTTCCGTTGATTTCATGTGCAATCCAGCAGAAGGACTTTCCGCCTTATGGATGAGGGCTCTGTTCCAAAATGATTGAAAAATAAACCAATTCAAAAATTAACAAAATTTTAATTACCTTTTTTTTTTTTTTTTTTTGACGTGCTGAACTCGGTTCGAGACATGATAAATGTGGAAATAGGAAGCTTCTAATTGGTAAAATAAATATATAGACTGGAAAGTTGAGTGAATTATAGCAGGTGGTACACACTGGACAACGTTAAACCTGGTTAATGTTACTTCATCATAGTAGTGAAAACCTAGAAAGTGTGAAAATTTAGAAATTATCACATCAGTGGGTCTATTGTTGCACTAAAATATGGCATGAATATTTTACAAATGGGCTTTCTTGAAAGGATTTAGATTATGTGGAATAATGTTAATGAAATAACGAAATAAATTGAAACACATCAGTGGACCTATTCTCCTAAAATATGGCATGAATATTTTACAAATTTGCTTCCTTGAAGAGGATTTAGATTACGTGGAAGAGTTTATGAAATAACGAAATAAATTAAATTTAATTAATAAATTGAATCGCATCAGTGGACCTTTGTTCCACTAAAATAAGGCATGAATATTTTACAAATGGGCTTTCTTGAAAGGATTTAGATTATGTGGAATAATGTTAATGAAATAACGAAATAAATTGAAACACATCAGTGGACCTATTCTCCTAAAATATGGCATGAATATTTTACAAATGGGCTTTCTTGAAAGGATTTAGATTATGTGGAATAATGTTAATGAAATAACGAAATAAATTGAAACACATCAGTGGACCTATTCTCTAAAATATGGCATGAATATTTTACAAATTTGCTTCCTTGAAGAGGATTTAGATTACGTGGAAGAGTTTATGAAATAACGAAATAAATTAAATTTAATTAATAAATTGAATCGCATCAGTGGTCCTTTTGTTCCACTAAAATATGGCATGAATATTTTACAAATGGGCTTTCTTGAAAAGATTTAGATTATGTGGAATAATGTTAATGAAATAACGAAATAAATTGAAACACATCAGTGGACCTATTCTCCTAAAATATGGCATGAATATTTTACAAATGGGCTTTCTTGAAAGGATTTAGATTATGTGGAATAATGTTAATGAAATAACGAAATAAATTGAAACACATCAGTGGACCTATTCTCCTAAAATATGGCATGAATATTTTACAAATTTGCTTCCTTGAAGAGGATTTAGATTACGTGGAAGAGTTTATAAAATAACGGAATTAATTTAATTTAATTAATAAATTGAATCGCATCAGTGGACCTTTTGTTCCACTAAAAATATGGCATGAATATTTTACAAATTTGCTTCCTTGAAGAGGATTTAGATTACGTGGAAGAGTTTATGAAATAACGGAATAAATTAAATTTAATTAATAAATTGAATCGCATCAGTGGACCTTTTGTTCCACTAAAAATATGGCATGAATATTTTACAAATAGGGTTTCTCGAAGAGAATTTAGAAAATTTGTGAAATAAATTCAATGACTTATGTTGAACTCATATCTGTAAAAGGCTTTACATCAACAAAGTATTTTTTTTTTTTTATATTTATTTAAAGGTGTAGTATTTTCAAAAGACAATTTTGTGCTCTAAATTATGGTTACAAAATTTATATATCCTATAAAACTGACAGTATTAAATTAACAGATGCCAAAGTATTTTAGAATAACTGAAGACAAATTAAAGAAAAGTGCACATTTTGGGCTCATAGATTCTCAATTTGTAATACTTTAATAATAGGTTAATAAGGTCTCCTTTAATTGTGTTGTTGTTATTTATCCCACTTGGTAGATATCTAATATAAACCAAGCCCACGAACCCGTATGAACTCATGGTTGAAGGGGAAGGAAGCAGCTTCTGTTGTGATGGAGCACCCGTAGGTAGAAGTCTGACTTCTGCTCCGTAATGCTCTTACAGTCATAGGAGACTGGGACCTACGGTTTAAAGAGGATTCCGAACCACTACAAACATCCATGCCACTGCCGAGACTCGAACCCGAAACCTGTGGTACCGAGCGCCAGAGCGCTAGCCACTCAACCATTCAGGTCTCTCCTTTAATTATTGAGCCCAGATAGCTTTTTATCCCTTTGAGACCTGAATTTTTTTCATATTTAATTTTTATTTTTTTTTAAATTTTTAGTAGACATTGTCTCCAATGATACTAAAAGATAATTAAAATAATCTTTGGCCCCCTGAGGGATCGGGGAACCAGCACGATCGTGGGGGTTAGGTTTTTCCATGAAAAATTTCACAAATACCTCACCCGCAAGACCGTATGTTTTCGGGCTTAAAGGGTTATAACTAGGGATTGCAATATCGGACCAAAAGTTCAATACCGGTATTCGGTATTTTAGATCTTAATACCGGGATACCGGTAGTAGAAATTTTCGAGAAAGGAAGAAAACACAGGTGTTTTTTTTTTTTTTTGTTTGTTTTATTAGAGAATGTAAATATCCCATAAAAATTTGTAACTTATAAATTATAACAGTATATAAAGAATCATAAAAAGTAAAGGAACATCTTATTTATTTAAATCACAAAAAGTGTAAATATCACTATTCAGTCTGTGGTACTATTACAAATTTTTGAAATGTGATATTAAAAACCATAAACCGAAGTATTATCAACTGATTTTTTATGTTCTTTAAAGTTATTCTTACTCATTATTATGGGGTATTATTTATTAGTATATATATTATAAATCTGAAAAATATTTTGAACTCTAAAAGTATGATATGCAAATACAATGTGAATAACAAACTCACCAATTTAAAAAATATCGAAATATGACACACTTTCTTCGCAACTACAACCTTGTTTTCACAGATAAGAATTTCTAGTTTTCAGATAAGAATTCACAGATAAGAATAAGAATTTCACAGATAAGAATTATAAATTTCTAGTAAATACCGAAAAACTATATTTAAACTTGTGAATACTGGTATTACAAAATTGTACAAATGGCTCAAAATACCGGTATTCGGTATCTCGGTATTGCAATCCCTCCCTCAGTGCTACAAAAAATTTCGACATTTAATAATAACCGTCTTTGCTATTGGTTGTATTATTGATAGATGCAGTCGAATTCCATTTACCATATAATTTTATGATTAATTCTCAGAATTTTGAAAAAAATAAAAATTGTTTTTATATTTCAAAATCGGTATACAAATCCGACTCCTTCAAAAGACCCGATTCCTTGCTCCTTACTAATGGATATTTCTGTAGACATTTATGTAAATTTTATGAACATGTATTTTATAAATATGTATCTATCATTCCTAAAATACTATCAAATGCCATCGTTCTAAAGCGTCATGCCTTACAGAACGACGTAATTAAGTCGCTCAAAGCACAGATAAAATTGCTGACAGCATAACTTGTTGTTTTATTTATATATTTCCTATTTATAAAAATATATAGAAAATCTATTTTTGTCGCTTATAGAGATTCCTATAGATATGAGTTTAGACTCAAACTAAGTGTTTATGTATTCTCTCTCGATTTTATTTTTTTTTTTTTTTTTTTTTTTTATGGATGATAAGATTTCCAGTCAAAATGATAAATAAAAAAAATAAAAACCGCAAAATAACTTTTACTTATGAATGAACGCAGTTTGACACCGGATTTTTCAACCACGATTTCGTCGGTTAGCATAGCATTGCTTGAGACAGTGGTTCCCAAACTTTTTAAGTCGGGGCGCATTTAAAAATCTACAAATAATTAATTATTTCCTTCAGAAAAGTGCAACACAATTTTTTTTAAATTAAAAAAATAATAATAAATAAATAAATAAAATAAAACTTTTTTTGCTCACACACATATATATATATATATAGATATTTTACTCATATTTTTAAATATATTATCTAATTCCATTATACATCAATAGAATTATTCATTTCAACGATGGAGAGGTAAATCACTAAAAAGAATTAATAAAACTAATCATTTCGTACTATTTGCTTCTGTAATTTTTTTTAAATATACCCCTTAATATATAATAATATATATAATAGTATACTAAATATAAAAGTATATCCTTTAATTGAAAATGAATAACAACAAAGAAAAAAAAAAAAAAAAGGAGAAAATTAATCATTTCGTTTCATTTGTACCTGTGATTTTTAGTAAAATATAACCCTTAAATATCAAGTATATTAAAATATCCTTTATTTGAGAATGAACAAAGAAAACAAAATTAATCGTTTTGTTTAGTTTTCACCTGTGTTTTTGTAAATATATCCCCTAATATATATCAAGTATATTAAATATAAAGTATATCCTTTAACTAAAAATGAACAAAAAGAAAAAAAAAGAAGAAAATTAATCGTTCAGTCTAATTTGCACCTGTGTTTTTAGTAAGATATATCCTTTATATATCAAGTATATTAAAATATCCTTTAACTGAGAATGAACAAAGAAAAAATATCTTTTAGTTGAGAATAAAAATATAAAAAATTAATCGCTCCTTTTAATTTGCACTTAATACATCCTTTAACTGAAAATAAATAGAGAAAAAAAAAATTATAAAATTAACCATTTCGTTTAATTTGCACTTATAATTTTTAATAAAAAATATCCGCTAAACATCATATACATTAAATGTAAAATATGACTTTTTAACTGAAAAATAAAAATATAATTTTTAAATAAGTTAATAATAATTATTAATAAATACATCAACAAAAATATTTGTTCCTCCCATTAACATGCACTTAAAATTTTTTAAATTTATCAGTAAAATAAATACGAAACAAAAATCGGGGCCCATACATTAAGAAGAGACTGCTTAAGTCTCAGTGGACCGAGGAGGTACGAAAGTGACCATGAAATCGATATCAAAGATCAAATTCCCCGCCAACAGAGTTTACACGCTACGCGCTACTTGGCAAAGTGCCCATCCCGATATCTTCCACATTATGTCATCCCAGAAGCTTCCCATTTTCTTCTTGTGCAAAGCCTGTTTATTTAGACGTAACTCCCTCTCTTAAATACTGCCCGGTTAATTACTCTCCCGAAGAAACTGCAGATAGAAAAAGAAACCCGCGAATTTCGACTTCTTCCGCTATTGCCTGCAGTGAGTGAGTGAGTGAGGGAAAAAGCAGTGCTAGACGCAACGTCTGCCAGCACTACGACTATAGTCTGTCTGTACCTGGGTCAACGGCCCACTTTCGCGCCGGGAAATGGGTCTCCCCCACCCTCTGCGCCTCAAAGACAATGCAGCTACTCACCAAAAGAGGCCGCCACTCCTTTAGCTACACCACCCCCCCATTTTTCTTCTCCACCCTTTTGCATACATATAACAATCCTTGATCATTATCGACGCGCTGTTTTTTGGGCCCTGCGAAAATCGTTTGCGCTTTTCTGTTTGTCAGGCAGCAGACGATTCTTGGAAGGCTTCGGATTTATTATTTTTATTTTTTTTTTTCTTCGTTCTTTCTTTCTTTTTTTCGAACTCCACCCCTCTCCCCGGGTTCTGGTTACCTTCCCATTTCTGGTTCTTCCTTTTTATAACCGACGGTGTGAGGCTGTATGTGCGCAGTTTCGATTTCGTTTTCGCTGCATTAGGCGCCGGTATGTCCGATTTCGGGTTTTTTCCAGATCTTCCTCCCGTAATGGTTTGTGGCGGGAGCGCTCGCAGCAGAATGAAAATAGAAATATGCGGCGTAACTCGATTTTTATAGCGGGTTAAATAGAGTAATCGCTCTAGATATGTACATATTTAATTGTATTATTTGTATCGTTATGTTTGTTATTGCCTTGTTTGTACATATTTTATTATATTCTTTATCAAGTACAATGCAGATTTTTTGCAGACGTATTTTTTTTTTTTTTTTTTTTTTTGAGATACGATATGATTTGACACTAGTATAATAAAAATAAAAATATGCAGTGTTTCTCGATTTATAGCGGGTTAAATAGATAATCGTTCTAGATATGTACATATTTAATTGCATTCTTTGTTTGTTATTAAATTGTTTAAAAATTTTTTTACATTCTTGCGATTTTTTTTTTTTTTTGCAGAAAATATTTTTTTTTTATTTACTTCATTTTAACCTTGAGATACGATATGATTTGGATTGATTTGACAATAAAAATAGAAATATGCAGCGTATCTCGATTTATAGCGGGTTAAATAGAGTAATCGTTCTAGATATGTACATATTATTCTATATTTTTTTGTTATCATTCTTTAAGATTTCTTGCAGATGTATTTTTTTTATTTTATTTATTTATTGTTATTATTATTTTTTATTTATTTTTTGCTTCATTTTTGACCTTGCGATATGATTTGGGTTTATTTTTCAGATAGTAATATAAGAAAAAAATAATTTTCATATTTTTTTTGTCTTTTTATTGTCTAAATAATGTTTTAATTAAACGTTTTTTTATTAAAAATTTTTTTCTCCAAACATATCCTCGAGATATGATTTTGTTTCTGATTTTTTTTTCAATTTTCAGCAATAATGTGAAAAAAATTTAATATTTTACACACAGAATAAATATAGAATTATAGTCGTATCTCGATTTAAAGCGGGTTAAATAGAGTAATCGTTCTAGATATGTACATATTCAATTCTATATTTTTGTTATCATTAAATATAATAGATAAGAATAGATTTCTTGCAGATGTATTTTTTATTTTATTTATTTATTGTTATTATTATTTTTTATTTATTTTTTCTTCATTTTGACCTTGAGATACGATATGATTTGGGTTTAAGATAGTAATATAAGAAAAAAAATAATATATTCATATTTCGTTCTCTATATATATTGTCTAAATAATGTTTTAATTGTTTTATTATAAAATTTTTTTCTCCAAACATATCCTCGAGATATGATTTTGTTTTTTGATTTTTTCAATTTTCAGCAATAATGTGAAAAAATTTAATATTTTACACACAGAATAAATATAGAATTATAGTCGTATCTCGATTTATAGCGGGTTAAATAGAGTAATCGTTCTAGATATGTACATATTCAATTCTATATTTTTTGTTATCATTAAATATTATAGATAAGAATAAGATTTCTTGCAGATGTATTTTTTTATTTTATTTATTTATTGTTATTATTTTTTATTTTTTTTTTGCTTCATTTTGACCTTGAGATACGATATGATTTGGGTTTATTTTTCAGATAGTAATATAAGAAAAAAATAATATATTCATATTTCAATTTTTGTCTCTATATATATTGTCTAAATAATGTTTTAATTAAACGTTTTTTTATTAAAATTTTTTTCTCCAAACATATCCTCGAGATATGATTTTGTTTTTGATTTTTTTCAATTTTCAGCAACAATGTGAAAAAATTTAATATTTTACACACAGAATAAATATAGAATTATAGTCGTATCTCGATTTATAGCGGGTTAAATAGAGTAATCGTTCTAGACATGTACATATTTAATTGCATTCTTTGTTATCGTCAAGTGCAATGCGAATTTTTGCAGGTGTATTTTTTTTATTTTTATTTTAACCTTGAGATACGATACGATTTGACGTTCGTAGAATAAAAATAGAAATATTGTAGTACCTCGATTTATAGTGAGTCAAATTTAATCGTTCTAGATTAAATATAATAAGAATTTCATTTCTTACAGTATTTTTTTTTCAGAATAAAAATAGAAATATATGTCGTATCTCTATTTATAGTTGGTTAAATAGAGTAATCTAGATATGTACATATTTAATTGCATTCTTTGTTATCGTCAAGTGCAATGCGAATTTTTTGCAGGTGTATTTTTTTTTTTTTATTTCATTTTAACCTTGAGATACGATACGATTTGACGTTCGTAGAATAAAAATAGAAATATTGTAGTACCTCGATTTATAGTGAGTCAAATTTAATCGTTCTAGATTAAATATAATAAGAATTTCATTTCTTACAGTATTTTTTCAGAATAAAAATAGAAATATATGTCGTATCTCTATTTATAGTTGGTTAAATAGAGTAATCGCTCTAGATATGTACATATTTAATTGCATTCTTTGTTATCGTCAAGTGAAATGCGAATTTTTGCAGACGTAATTGTTTTATTTCATTTAAATCTTGAGATACGATATGATTTGACGTTCGTAGAATAAAAATAGAGATATAGTAGTACTACATTTTATAGTGGGTTAAATAGAGTAATCGGTCCAGATGTTCTTTGATGATTCTTTGTTAACATAAAATATAATACCTTTTTTTTTTTTGCTTCATTTTGACCTTGAAATACGATATGATTTGGGGGATTTCCGGTAAAAAAAAAAATAATAATTTTTTTTTTATCCTCTAATCATACCCTCGAGATACGATTTTGTTTTTGATTTTCCAATTTTCTAGCAATAATGATTTGTGAAAAAGTTTAATATTTTACGCACAAAATAAATATAAAATTATTGTCGCATCTATAGTTTATAGCCGGTTAAATAGAGTAATCGTACTTGATATGTACGTATTCGATTATATTGTTATCATTAAATATAACACGATTTTTTTTTTTTTTTTTTTCCTTCAATTTGACCTTCAGATACCACAAGATTTTGGTTTTTTTTTTTCAGAAAATACTATAAGAAAAATTAATTAAAAATATATTCATATTTCAATTTTTGTCTTTATATATTTTTCTAAATATATTAATATTAGATATATCTTATTTAGAATTATCTCCAATCATACCCTCGAGATACGATTTTGTTTTTGATTTTGCAATTTTCTTGCAATAATGACTTGCCAAAAAATTTAATATTTTACACAAAATAAATATAGATTTATAGTCATATCTCAGTTTATAGCGGTTAAATAGATTAATCTTTCTAGATATTTATATACTTAATTATATTGTTTATTACCGTTAAATACAACAAAATTTTTGCAGGTGTAATTTTTTTTTTTTTTTTTTTTCGCTTCATTTTGACCTTGAGATACGAGATGATTTTTTTTTCCCCATAAGAAAAAATTAATTACAAATATATTCATATTTAATTTTTGTCATTACATATTTAATCTAAATAACTCTTTTAGAATTATTATTATTTGTTTATCCTCTTATCATATCCTCGAAATACGATTTTGTTTTTTTCCGCAAAAAAAAATAAAAGTAAATTACTATAGAATTAAAAGAAAAGATTATCGTAAAAGCTAGAAAATAACTAAACATTTTTATACGTATACTCATTTATAATAATACGCATTTTAAGAATCCAGTAAAGAAAGAGTTGCCAAAAGAAAGGGGGTGAGCTACTAATTTATTTTTATCAAAAGAATTTTCCCGCCATTTTATTTAATTTAAGCTCTTCAGATCATGGCTGATGAAACTATACGGAAGGAAAGAATTTCAGATGTAACTAATAACCATTTTATTTCTCCTTATTGTATTTAAAGGAGGAAAAAAAAAAAAAAAAAATCAGGCAATCCTGTCTGTACCGGACATTTTGCCACAAATGTCTACAGAGTTTATTGCTTTTCAAATCGCTGATGGCATCAGCCAGAATTTAATCTCTGTCTAGTCAGCTAGGGCAACGAATGAGATAATATAAAGAATATGATTTTTATAAAATTTTATAATATTGGAGAAAGCAGATAAGAGAGACAAAAGGTTTGAATCTGCTGTTTTTATGCACCTTTATCTAGATCAGGAGTGGCCGCCTTGAATATTTTTTCGGCCCGTGAGATGTATCACACTTTTGCAAAATATATTTATTTTATAATGGTCAAAGTAGTGAAAACCAATCTATTAAAAAAAATACATTATGTGTGCATCCATATATTAAAAATATATATACATATAAATATATAGTCAAATATGCAAAAGAAATAAGAAAACTTACAGAGGCTTTTGAAAGACGGTTCAGTAATTTAGAGTTGGACAATACCGGCAACACCCATTACGATGTGCAAATACTCATATTGAGATTGATTTGCAAAAGTTAAGTGAAAGAGTGGAGAAACAAATGTTGCACTAGTAAAATAAATATTTTTTCAATGATTTCATGTTTTTTTTTTTTTTTTTTCATTTTTAGTGTTATTAATTTCTTTACAATGTGCGTTTAGTATCATTATTACTATTATAATCTATGTTTACATATAAGAATAATAGTAATAATAACTCAATATGTTTCAATTTTTCACTTCAAAGAATGTCTATAATGGGTCTAAATCTAATAGGGGGATATATAATTTTATATGCAGCCCCTGCGGGAGTTAGGATGCATTTCCAAAGTGGCCTGCAAGATCATTTGGTTGGCCCCCCTTATCTAGATAGTGAAATTTTTCTTCCCCCACCCACCAAAAAAAAAAAAAAAAAAAAATCCGCGCGAAATATTTAATACTGGTTGCTATAATATCTTTTGTACATAAAATATTCATTAAAAATAACGTGGAAAATTTTGTTGAATATACAACTTTAATAATTTTTAGTATAATAACTTTATTATTAAAATAAAAGTATCTATAGTCAGATTTGGCTTTATTCCAAAAATGTTCATTTTTTGTTGTTGGATAATTATAAAAATAGGAAATAAAATTAACGATTCGATCAAATAAAAGTTGAAAAATAAAAAATTTTGTAGAATTTAAGCAGAAATTTATGAAACGTTAAATTAAAATGCGTAAAAGACGTCCCGTAGAGAACTTGGAAACCATTTTACTACGAGCAGGCGCAATCGCTTAAAAGCACAAAAATCTGAATGCAGAACTCGTTTTCGGTTCAGTATACTTGGAACGTTCGGCGAGTGTCCTTGACAAACTTATAGTTCTGCCGGCGTTATTTCCTTCAATAGCTCCTGGCAACGTGGTAGCTTTGCCCTTTCGCGGTATTTGTTATCTTAAGGAAAGCTGGTTTCGTTGCTGGAAAAACGACGCCTTTCTCTTAGCCGGAAACGTTCCCCGCATTTCTCTGTGCAAGGCGCATGCGCAAAGCGGAGATTATTGCGTCACAGTGCAGCGTGGCGGGCGCCGGCTTAGAAAGCGAAACCGATTCGACCGGCATATTGATTTTTAATCTAATCTAAATCAAAATTGACGATTCGAATCACAAAAAACAGAAAAGGGCCTCCGATTCATCGAAATAATGCGATTCGAACACTTTTTAGATAAAATTTGTTCTATTTTACAGACATCTGCTTGGAGCATGGAACTATTTGCTCGATGCGCATGCGCGAAACCAATTGCGTCACTGTGCAGCGTGGCGCCTAAGAAAGGCGAAACTGATTCACCGGCTTTTTGATTTCGAATCTGATATAAATGAAAGTGAACGATTCAGATCAATAAAAAAAAAAAAAGAACAACCAATTCATAGAAATAATGCCATTCGAATACATTTTAGATGAAATTTGTTCCATTTCGAAGCCATCTGCTTGCAGCATGGAACTATTCGCTCAATGCGCATGCGCGAAACCAATTGCGTCACTGTGCAAGCGTGGCGCCCAAGAAAGCGAAACTGATTCACCGGCTTTTTGATAGTAGACAAAAAAAAAGAGGTGGAAGATGGCGATTCGAATCGTGTCAACGATTCGAATAGCCCTTTCTATCAAATATTTGATTTACGTTCCAAGATTTGTACCGAATGCTTCGTGCCAAATATACTACGCAGGGCAAATCGGTTCTTTTTAGTACTACGCACATGCGCAGAAGGGAAATTGCATCACGTTGCGATGTGGCGGTAAAAGGAGGAGAAACTGATTCATCGCGTTCGATCGAGTTGTATCACAGAGTAGTAGTACTACATAGTTGTAAAATAACACGCCTTTTGGGCAATTCGAATCGCTAGTGTCGTTCGAGTACACGGTTTCAAAGATTTGTACTGAGAGATTCGTATGAAAGATGATTTTTACATACGTATGCATTGCGTATCATGCTCCAAATTCCACATGCTTGTAGTTATCAAATCGAGTATTTCCGGTTTCAGTGAGTTGCTGGTACGAATTTATTTTTTTAATGAATGATTCGTTCCATGCGTTCAGGGTCATTTCGACGAGACTGAATTCCCGGGCAATGAAACGCAAAAGTCTCTACATATTTTAAATTACTGTTTTCTATATTTTAAAATACATTTTTTTTTTTTTTAAACAAATACATATTTATAATAAAGTCAGCATAACTGTGGGAATGATTTTACTATTGTACTATTCTTAATCTTATTTATTTATTTATTTTTTAATAATGAATCATAATTTTTCATTTTATTTTAATTACATAAAACAATTTAGTACTTTTTTTAATTAGGTATATTTTTATCTCATGAAATTTATAATTAATAATCAATAAACACTTGCATCGAATAATATCTAAAATTGCATTTTAAATAATAATTAATATTATGTAAAATCATAATAAATAAGAAATTGGAAGAATAAATAATGAATTAAGTAAGATTTATTATTATTACTATTGTAATTTTTTTTTTCCTTTACAAAATACAATCCTGAACATTGCCTGATGGTCTAGTGGCTAGTGCTCTGACGTTCGGTACCACAGGTTTCGGATTCGAGTCCCGGCGGTGTCATAGATGTTTGTAATGGTTGAGAATTCACTTTAAGCCGTAGGTCTCGGTCTAATAGTAATAGTAGAGCGTTGCGGGGGTAGTGTTCTCGCGTTCGTAGTATATCTTCAAGCTACGCGTGTTCCCCTGGGTAGTGGTAAATGAGTGCAGCTCTTGCTTATGGCATAAAGATTAACTGTCTCTGTGTTGCTAGCTGCATTAGAACAACAACAATCCATTAATAAAAAAAAACATTTAATAAATGGATTAATGGATCAATTTTTTTACAGTAACTAAAGGCAACAACAGGAAAAAGCTAATTTTGCTAGTCATTAATACTCCATTTTCCAAAATTCAAGCTATATTTAAGAAATCTTTTTGGTTTATTTGATGAACCAATTTGCTTAAGTATCTTTGATGTTGATTCCAAATAAGAATGAAATGATTGGCAGGATATCTTAAAATTTACTTTGGTAGTCAACACTGTTTTAAGAACTACGACCGTAAACTGTGTTTGCGGCATGATGGCCAAGGCGCTCTGGACTTTAGTACTTCAGATTCGAATCCTGGTGGTGGAATGGTTGTTAGTGAGTGGTTCGGAATCCACGCTAAATTGTAGGTGTCAGTTTGGATAAACCTCATCAGCATAAAATGACCGTTTTTTTTTTTTTTTTTTTTTTTTTTTTTTTTTTTGTTCTAATGCAGCTGGCAAACTCTTGGATGCCTTAAGACAAGCGCTGCACAGATGTTACTCACTTTGCATTACCCAGGGGGCGCGTGTAACTTGAAGATAAGCCACGGACGCGGAGTAACAATGCCCCCGCAATGCTCTACGATCCTATTAGGACCGGGACCTACGGTTTAAAGTGGATTCCGAACCACTACAAACATCCATGGCAGCGCCGGGACTCGAACCCGAAACCTGTGCTACCGAGCGCCAGAGCGCTAGCCACTCGGCCATTCAGGCCCATAAAATGGCCGTACAACAACAAATAAAACCCGTCAACTGTATTTTTTTTTATCTCACATTTACTACTTATTGGTATGGAACTTATAAGACCAAAGTTCCTTTTATACGACAACATTAATGGATGGTAGATATAAAATGTATTGGATAATTATTAGAATAAAATTATTGGTACAGAAGTATTTGAACAATATCACTGATAAATTAACGATTTAAATTCCGCTAAATTAACGATTGATTCCTAAGTTACGTTAAATAATTTTTTTCCCTTTGAGTGTAATGTAACTGGGGGGCTTGATGGCTGATGTTTATTGTGATTCGCAATCCCTATAAACAGTAGGTCCCGATCTAATATGACTGTAGAGCTTTGGGCGTAGGTCTGACGACCTTACCCCGTAAAAAAAAAAACATCTCCTGCCTCGAAATTTGCCAGTAGGCAGACGGCCTTGGCTCACCAAGGGGCTGTTGCACCATTGAAGAAGAAGTGATATAACTGGAAATAAATGAATAATGATAACACTTCAATATGTTGGTTAGGGGCCTAACACTGAATAGTCGAATGTCTGTCGCTCTTTGTCACAGTTTCGAATTCGAGTCCCGGCTGTACCATGGAGGCTTTTAGTGTTTCGGAAACCACTTTAAGCCGTAGGTTCTGCCTAATAGGACTACAGGGCTCAGTCACACTTCTCATCCACATCCTTCCCAAACTGTATAAGGGCAACTCAACTCTAGACACAATGATGTGATGTGGAGTGATGTAGCAGTATGTTGGTTTAAATTAATAAATCCCTTTTTCAATCAATGCATCCAATAAATTTCTTTTTTACTTTGGTTTAATTCGCCCATTCAAATATTTCTTATTATTCAAAAAAAAGCAGCTTAACAAATCTTTGCCTATTTTATAGAACTCAAAAACATTAGTGATTATCATGTATACCAGGAACAGCGCATTGACAGGGGAAAAGCTCTACGATCATTTTGTACACACTTTATGTTAATTAGACCATGACCTACAGTTTAACGTGGTTTCCGGCTGATGATACCGGCTTGATACCAGTAAACATCCATGCCATCGCTAGTATTCGAACCTGAAGGTACCAACGGCCAAAACGTTAGTCAATTGGCCACCAGGCCGTGGGGAGAATAGAAGATAGCAGCTTCCAGGAAGACTTTTAGGAGAAACCGCACAGCCTTCGCGTACCGTATGGGAGAAAACCCATAAAATTTCCACTATACATCCTGGTTATCGAGGGTAATTCATTACATTCATTAACTCTATCGCCATCGAGTCCTCTCGTTTCTGAAAGCAGTGATTTGAACAATGCCCCTAGTGGATTCGAACTCCAACCTTCTTGCAAGCTAGCTGTTAACATAACTGCAGCCACTGTCTTTTAGTTTGGTTTGTCACTTAATCATTTTCTGCTTACTTGAATCTAATTTGGCCGGGACCTACAGTTTAACGGGGATTGCGAACCACTAAAACATCCATGCCACTGCCAGGATTCGATCCTGAAGCCCAGTGGTAACAAAGGCCAGAGGGTTAGCCAGTTGGCCACCAGACCGCTTCTTGAAGTTTGGAGAGGAAGAGCTTGCATGCATCTAACTGACTTACATGTGTGTGAAGCTTATGTACATACCAGATTTTTTTTTTTTTTTTTTAATATTATTCATAGTCACCCCACTCCTATTTTTAAATTTTACAGGGGTTGCTCTTTCTGAAAACTGAGATGTTTGTGTCCTTTATTGGTGTCTCAAGATGTGCTTGGGGGACCCCAAGCACATCTTGAGACCAACAAAGGCAGCTAATTCCACTATAAGCAAAAAAAAAAAAAAAAAGAATAAGCTACCAAAAAACAGGACATATGGTCACAGTACTGAATCATTATCATCATCATCAGTGGCGCAACAGCCCCATGGTGGACCAAGGCCGTCTTGCCGTTTTTACAGGGTAGGGTTGTCAGCACAACGCTTAATGTTCTACAGTCATATTAGACCAGGACCTACGGTTTAAAGTGGAATCCGAACCACTACAAACATTTATGGCACCGCTGGGTCGCGAACCCGAAAAAATGTGCCATCGATTTCCAGAGTTATCTATTAACTGTAAACTGACATTTAAATACCTTAATCTTCTTATTCTTTTTTTCATTAGTGCAACAGCAAAGTTACCGGCCTGGTACCTGGTAAGGTCTGGTACCGGCAAATTTTGAGACAGGAGATGTTTGCTTTTATGGGGTAGGGTTGTCAGCCCTACGCACAACAGTCATATTAGACAGGAGTTAGGGTTTAAAGTGGATTCCGAACCACTACAAACAACCATGGCAACGCCGGGACTCGAACCCGATATATGTGGCCCCGACCGCCAAAGCCCTAGTCATCAGGCCCCAAAAAGCACGGAATACAGTTCTAATAATGTATTTTCCGTTTATCAGTAGCGTTCTACGTCATAAGATTTTAGTAACCGATGGTTACGTTAAAACCCTTCTACTTTTTCCAGAATATCCGTGACTCAATGTTTCGACTAGACAGGCGTCTTTAATAGACCAGGCCATGGCCGAACTAAATTAGAAGAAAATAAAAGAAAAAAAAAAAAAAATTCTTAAAAATAAACAATCAAAAATAGCCGGGAAAAATGCCCTAACGCGCATTTGCTAAGAGAACGATGTAGCAGAACTCGAAGCCGCGTGTTTTTACCAGTCCTTCCTCCGTCAGAAAATAAAGCAAGGTCACTGGGAGATAAAATACACGCTCATAAATTGCATAATACTTACAACAAGCAGTAACTAAAGTGTTACTTCTTGTCAGGGGGTTGCCTTCCGTATGTTACAAAGTTAACACATTGCGTCGGGCTTCGAGCCAGAAAGCTGCTAACCTGGAATAAGAAAGTAAAAAAAAAAAAAAAAAAAAAAATCGAAGAAAACACGTCAAAACCTTGAGATTTTTCTTTGCCTCCGTAAAGAATTTTGACCCTGAAAGTGTTTACCGGGATTCTTTTGGGTCGTTCATTTATTAAAGGCGGGGATTCGGATTATGTCAGTGATTCGAAATCATCAGACTCGAATCATTTCGAATCATTGAATCAATGATTTAAAATCATCGAACTTGAATCATATCGGATTCGAAAATCATTTGAAATCAACGGACTCGAAATATTGCATAGATTTGAAATCATCCGTCTCGAAATATTGCATAGATTTGAAATCATTGAAATCAAATGAAAATTTTATTCATAAATCATCGGTCTCGAATCATTTCATAGATTTGATTTAAAATCATTTGAAATCATTGAAACGAATCATAAACATTGATTTGATTTAAAATCATCGAAATAAATTTATTGATTTAAAATCATCGGACGCGAATCATTTCAATGATTTGAAATCACAAGACTCAATCATTTCAATGATTTAAAAATTAACGAATCATTTCAATAGCACGAATCATTTCAATAGTTTAAAAATTAACGTACTCGAATCATTTCAATAGTTTGAACGTACTCGAATCATTTCAAAAAAATTAATGTTTACTCGAATCATTTCAATGGTTTGAAATCATCGGATTCGAATCATTTCCCTGATTTATATTTACTTAAAGATTAGTATGGCATTTTAATTCTGTTTTTAATATGCACTTCAATTCAATTAGTCTTTTTGGTTCAGTCTCGGGGTCTGATGGCAGAGTGACTAGCAGATTTGAGTTCGGTTCCACAAGTTTCGTATTCGAGTCGTGGTGGTGTCATGTATTTTTGTGGTGGTTCCCCGGTGTCATGTGACTGTAGAGCGTTAGGTGTAGGACTGACAACGCGACCCAGCAAAAAGAAAACATCTCTTATCTCGAAATCTGCCAATAGTCAGACGGCCTTGAACCACCATGGGGCTGTTGTGCTATTGAAGTAGTAAAAGATTGCGTTTTATTTGGTATACTGTGAACAATTATATGGCGTTTTTTCAATATTAAACATCTCGGTTACTGCAAAAAAAAAAAAAAAAAAAAGCCCTACTCGATAAATTTACAATGCGAGTTATTCCAGTGCAAGTTCAAGTTTCTAGCAGTGCATTCTGGCAGTCTGATCCCCACAACTATAACCGGAATCCACATTAAACTGTAAGTCTCGGTCTAGTTAGCCTAAAGTGTGCAAAAAAAAAAATGACCGTAGAGCGACAAACTGGTAGGTTCCGAACATGAGATGTTTTACTTTTTTACTGTGTAGGATTGCCAGCCCTGGGCTCTACAGTGGTATGAGACCGGACCTACCGTTTAAAGTGGATTCCGAACTACTAAAAACATTTATGGCATCAGATGGACTCGAACCCAAAACTTGCGATATTGAGCGCCAGAGCTCTAGTCACTCGGCCATCAGGATCATATATATATATGCATATAATTTACAAATTTAAATATGTTTTTTAATGTCGGGCATTTAAATTTGCACCATTTGCTTCTACAACGACATATATGTAACGAATTCGATGTTAATCAGAGTATACCACGAGAAACGTGCTACAATGTTCCTATACCTTATACCACGGCAATTTTAAAAGAAACTTCTCAAAGGGATGTTCACACCCTGTCAGCGGGGGTGACGAGTACGGCGGAATTACTTTCCATCCAACGGATTTATCGTACCCATACAAAGCCTAGACTGAAATTTTAGATTCGTCATTGTTTTTCCAACTTCGAAGCAAGTACCCTAGATTCAGATACCAGATACATATGACATATGTATATCAGGACATAAATATACTTCGACTCATATCAAGAGAGGATGTATTGAATTTTTGAAATTATTGCGTTGCTTTAAAACACATAATATAGTAGTTCATAATTGTTGTTGTTCTAATGGCAGATGGAATACAGAGACAGTTAATCTTTATGTCATAAGCAAGGGCTGCACCGCTGTTATTCATTTAACACCACCCAAGGGTCTTGAAGTTTGTAGCTTGAAGATATGCTATGGACGCGAGTAACACTACCCCTCACAACTCTCTACGATCTTATTAGACTGGGACCTACGGTTTAAAGTGGATTCCGAAACACTACAAGCATCCGTGGCACCACCGGGCCTCGAACCTGAAACCTATGGCACCGAGAGCCAGAACGCTAGTCATTAACCCTCAGGTCCCTTTTATTATAGTGTCAAGTCATCTATAATTGAATGTCAAGTTTAAAACATATTGAATATTAATTTCAAATAGAATACCTATAATATCCTCTAGTTATCCTATTTTAAGTGCTACTGTTAACGCCCCCTCCCTTCGTTCTTTAACTTGTGGATTGTTTTCTTTTTGGACACCTGGCGTTTTGATGTACCGAAGTTAACGTAACTTTAACATAAACGTTAATAGTTCCCATTATACATTATCAATAATACGCGTAGTTTGTAAATTTTATAATGTTAAATCAGAAGGATTATGAAATATTTTGCTAGCAGATAAAACTGATATCTTATAAATATAACGACTTCTAAGAAAATTTTTCTATTGAGAAACGATATAAGCGTCAGAATTCAGACGTAATTAACAGAGGAATGCATTAACATAAATCTGAGTTCCCTCACCTAAGACAATAGCAAGTTACTTATGTTTTTTCTTCCTAACCTTGGCTGACTGTCATTTTCAAAGAGCTATAATTATGTCATTTTAAGCAGGAGGACAAAAATAAAATCTTCATTTTCCTGGGTGTCAAGAAATATTTAAAATAAAAAATAATAATAATATTACGGCAGTTTCTTGATCAAGTGTTAAGTTATAGTGACCTTAAGTTATAGCCTGTAGAAAGACTGCGAATTACATGCGATGTACAAAATCGTTGTAGTCACTGCTTTTAAAAACGAGAAGCCTAATAACGATTATGATGTAGTTAATATCACATAGCGGCCTGAGCGCTCTGTCGCTCGGTGCTACAGGTTTCGAGTTTGAGTCCCAGTGGTGCCATGGACGCTTGTAGTGGTTTGGAATCCACTTTAAACCGTAGATCTCGGTCTAATAGGACTGTTTGGCGTAGGGCTGACAATCCTACTTCGCAAAAAAAAATAAAAATAATCCCATGTTTCGAAATCTGTCAGTAGGCACCAAAATGGGGCTGTTCCATCAATAAAGTAGAAATAACTCATATTAACATTAACTGAGGGGATTTCTCGGTTTTCTTACATGCAAATGCATTATGTAAGGCGTTGTTCGTCATTGTTTATACTGCAAGAAATATAAATAAACGCGTATTTATTTTGCAACTCTCTCCCTAGATTTTACTATTCCGACTCGTAGCTCAGTGGCAACGTGGACCGCTGATGAACAGTAAGACCTGGGGCTCAATTCGCTGGCGGGTTTTTTGTAGACATTGTTTCAAAAACGAGGAGACTTGATGGCGTTTGTGATGTCCATCATCTTGTCTTGTGAGTCCGACTACCTGGAGGGCGTTTTCCAGGTTTTCTCCTATACGATACACAAAAATTCGGGGTAGATCCCCTAAAAGTCCTCCCTGAAGGCAGTTTCCTCCTTACTCATGGAGCCAAGTCAGATTTCTACCTTCGGGTGTTCCATCATAACAAAAGTCCCCCCCCCCCTCCCTTCCATGAGATACACGGATTCATGTTGGTCTCGACCAAGTAAGATAAGAAACAACAACTATCTTATGAAAAGCATCATATTATACTTTTGAAACCACCATTATTTAATTTATTAACAGAATGGGTTAAATAAAAAAAAAATAAAAAATGGATGTAAAAAAAAAAAAAAAATAGGGAATTAAAAAGAAGTTTAACTTTCATACTTTTCCATAAAATGCGTATGTAATGAATGAACTACCGTACGTTTAAATTATCGCTAAGTAACGGCCTCATCTTTTTACCACTAAATCAAATCAGTGGTTCTCAAACTTGAGCCCTGTGGTATTCCAGAGAAATATGTGTCAAAATATAAAAATAAATATAGTTATACTTATTCTTGTCAATTTTACCGTCCAAAGACACTTTTCATTATAAACAACTAACCTTTCTGGTTATACTTTTTTCATCTTTTATTCAATTAAAAAGTATCAAACAGCTATAAATTCAATAAAGAATGTTTTCTAGGAGCTTTAACTTCCATGGTTGGTTTCTGGAAGTGTTACTTTTATACGATTTTCATTATTAAAAAAATTTCTATTGCAGCTTTTGGGACTCCGCCGTTTGTAAATTGTGGAATTGATCATTTAATATTAGCCGAAGAAGAAGAATTAATAGTTATATCCACTGATTTGTTTAAGGATCAAGCATAAGGAGTTGTCTCTTGGAATCTGCTTTAAGTGAAGAATGCCTGTCAATATCTCAAAAAGCTTTGAAAATTTTTACTACAATTTTTCAACGTTACAGTTATGTGAATTGGGATTTTCTACCCCCACCACGATGAAGTGTCAAAAAGAGGAAATATTCAATTTATTGACTCGAAAATGAGACTTTGCCTTTCAAATATAAGTATGTCCAAACATAGAAGAAATCGCTAGGACACTTTCGATTAGTAGTGGCCTGATGAGAAACATGATAAATGGGTAGCGCTCGGTAGCACAGGTTTCGGGTTCGAGTCCAGGGTTTTATCGTATCTCGCTTTTCAACTAGCAATTTGCTTTCACTTTCGAAATTATATAAAAGTTCAGTTTAAAATTTTTGAAATAAAAGAATAACTGAAATATTAAAAGTAATATGATAAGATATATTTATAAACTATAAAATGTATTGATTAGTATTTATAAATAGGGCCTAATGGCCGATGACTGCGCTTGATGTCACAGATTTCGGGTTCGATTCCCGGCGGTGCCATGGGTGTTTATAGTGGTTCAGAATCCATTTTAAACCATAGGTCTCGGTTTAATATGATCGTAGAGTTGTGGGGGTAGTGTTACTCTCGTCCATAGTATATCTTCAAGTTACGTGTGCTCCCTGGATAGTGCTAAATGAGTAACATCGATGCAGCTAATGCTTATGTTATAAAGATTAACTGTGTCTGTATTGCCAGCTGCATTAGAAAATATATGTATATATATTTCTAATTAACATAAGAATAAATAAACTTAAAAAAAAAAAATGAAACGCATTTTTATGAGATTATTTATTTCTATAATATTTGACTTAACTAATATAACAAATTTCTCAAAACTTTGCTTATAGTGCCCCTACAATTATTAGTAGGATTTTAAAAGAACCCTGACATCAAAAAGTTTGAGAACTGCTGACTTAAGTACATGTCTCTTTCTTTATTTGTGTTAAATAAAAAACCTTCGGAAACGCTTAATGTTTTCTTTTGGTAGCGGAAAAAAAAAAAAAAAAAAAAAAAAAAAAAAAAAAATCTCAGAATGTTTACAATAAACTAAGTTTGTGTAAAATGACGTTGATATCGTAGAATGTTTCTCCAAACAGTGACATTAACCCCGAATATCTTTTGGGTGGGAACAGAAGATAGTGGGTGATATACGGCGGCTCTAGTCACCCAAGCCTGATAGTAAATTTCCGACTTATCTCGATTCAGCACCCAGAACGAACCTTTATTAAACTAACGATACCTTTTTTTTTTAGAATATCGTGCTGATATTCAAGATGCTGTTGCTTTAATTGACTCTTTAATAAGATAAATCTGTATTTCCATTTACGTGTTTTACTACTGTGTCCAAAAATTAAGCCCAATTTTCAATTTAAAATTCCCGACACTTATGGAATTTCAATTTTTTTTTCTTTTCTATTTTAGATTTCTGGCACTGTCCTTTGACCTCTGTGCGAAAATTCACGTCAAAATATTCATTGGTGATTGAGTTACGCTTGGCTTTGTGAAACGCTAAAAATGATTTCGGCGATTTTTGAAATGTCTGAATGAATTGAGCAAAGAACTTGCATTCAATTTTGCTTGCGGAAACGTATAGAAGGCATTCGAGGAGCATTCCTAGATTGGAAAGAAATATTTAGAAGTGTTATAAACATTTCAAAGAAGGCAGAGAACGCGTTGAAAACGAAGAGCCCTCTGGTTGACCTTCAACCTCAACCGACGAAGTTCACGTTCAAAAATTTAAAGATTTGGTGCTTCCAAACCGTCAATTTGATGATGTTGGAATTTCAAAAAATTCCATTTTAAAAGATGTTTTGTACCTCAAATGCGTCAAATCTCGATTAGTACCGAAAACACTGAATGCGCCAGCTATCACACTGCATTGATTATCGTGATTTTTTCGCCAAAATGAAATCCCTATCGTTCCACAACCCCGTATTTACACCGTGCGACTTCTGGCTATTCTCTATACTCAAAAAGCCACCCTGGGGACACCGTTTTGAGTCGACTGAAAAGATTCAACGCGAATCGGAGAGCGCTTTGAAGGCCATCCCTGCCGATGACTTTTAGCATGCATTGAGGATTGGAAAAAAAATTGGCATAAGTGCATTGTGTCCGGATGGGATTATTTTGAAGGCGATGAAATAAATTTGGAAGAATAAATAAAGAGTTTAAAAAATAATAATAATTGGTCGTACTATTTGGACACAGTAGTAAAGCTTGAATTCAATTTGAAAAGCAATCCGACAGCAAATCATACCATAAATTGTTGTCTATAATACGGGGATTATACGTTAAAAAACCCACAGAATTTTTATGGCATGGGTTATAGGCCGTTAAGCATACGGTTCGGTCCCTTTTTTGCGGATGTTCATAAAAAATCAGTTCTATAATTGAAACTATAAAAAATTAAACTTTTTTTTTTGCACATCGATTGCATCTTGTAGAAAACAAAAGTTTTTTTTTAGTATGCAATTACCGGAGTAATTAACTGATCAAGACCTACTTATATCCCACTCCTACCCAACATAACCTCTTATAATAATAATAATAATAATAATAATAATAATGAATAAATAACTCCATGGCACTACACCCCATGGCAGGCCAAAGGCCGTCTGCCTACTGGCAGATTTCGAGACGTTTTTCTTTTAAGGGTTAAGATTGTCATCCCTACGTCCAACGCTTCTAAGTCATATTAAAACGGAACCTATTGTTTAAAGTGGATTCGAACTACTAAAAGCATTCATGGCACCACCGGGACTCGGGTCCGAAATCTTTGGTACAGGATGCCAGAGCACTAGTCACTCGGCCTTCACAAACTGTAACCGCCAGAAGCATATCTTACGGTTCATGACTATGATGTCCATTGCATTTAAAAATATGATGGGTATTTTTTTTTTTTTTTTTTAAATCTTCAGATTTTGTTGCATAATTTAAACAGAAAACCTAGTCCAGCTTAAGTTTAATAATTAAAAAAAAAAAAAAAAAAAAAAAAAAAAAAAAAAAAAAAAAAAAGCAGATATATACATATTAAAAAAAATCTTTGTGTTTTTATATTTTTGTTAACCAGAAGATCAGAATTATCAATAAGACGTTAAGTCTATATACAGGACCTTAATCAATGTATTAGTTTTTTTTTATTTATTAAAAACCAAAAACTATGCCCCATTTTAAAATTGCATTTTTTAAATTGGTGTGGTTGCTGTTAAGTACTGACTAACTCCCCGGCACTACAGTTCATGTTGGACCATGCATGGCCTTCTGCTCGTTGGCTATAGAAAATATTTCTTTTTTACTGAGTAGAGTTGTCAGCCCTACGCCCAACGCTCTTAAATCATATTAGATCGAAACTTAGGGTTTTAAAGTGGATTTCGAACCATTGCAAGCATCCATTGCACCGTCACACAATGCACATCCGAATTCCAACATCTGTCGAGTATTCTATGCATAAATGTGCGATCTGCGATTTGTACTCTATAGTAGAAAGCTGACCCCCTTATTAACTATTCCCTGTAGCAGTGTAACCCATCATTATCTGTCACAATAGATATCTATAGCTATTGCCTATCCTTGAATAGTTTTGTTGCCTCTTTACTACCCTGAATCTTAAATCTCAAAGAAGGTCTAGTATAATTTATATGTCAAGAAGAGCTTCAGATGATCAAGGTTCAAGATCGTCAGGTTCAACCGTAATCGGTACGCCAGTTGCCAGTTGCCACGTCAGGTTCAAAGGGATGTATAGAAGGGGCGTGTTTTGCGCGGACATCCAGACATTTTGATTTACTATCGAGGGTAAGATACAATAGATGCATTGCATTCTTCAGAAAATTGTTTCAGCCTTTTCAGAAAACACACACCCCCTGTAAATTTATCATGTCACAAATGCGTTGCTATAAAATTTTTAAATTTTGCACCATAGATGGCAGTGCAAGACCGGCCAGGTCCATTTCAAAGTAATATTTAAAAAAATGCAAGAGATTGAAATAAAAAAATATCTTTTCTGTCTTACAATGTAGATATAAAAATTAATAACATTGTGATGTGATATTCCTCGATTGCTCGTAATACGTTAAAAATCAATGGTCTATATTTGGGGAGTTATGAAATTCTAAGTAGATCGTCTATATTTGTTAGATGTAGAAATTTGCAGGAACTAAAGCAATATTCACATTGTAATAATTTCCCATAATCCACCATCCCATCACATCACAACCGAAACTGTCCATTTTCCTATCCAATGCGTAGAAAACACAAGATATCATATAAAAATGGTAGCACTAAATTCAAACGTCCAAAGTATTAAAACAACAGCTTATAAGACAAGCAAATGCAAAATTGTACATATTAATCCCTAAGATGCTATGTAATACATTAAATATTATGTGTTCTTAATAGTAGAATAGCTTCAAATATTCTTTTATCGATCCAAAATAGATTTTTAAGCCTCAGTGCTAAGTAAATCTCTCAACACTTACTCGGCATGCTGCTAAAGTAGTCGATTTTGCTACTAGTTGTATTGTTGAAGGATAATGGGATGCCAAAGATACAGTACTCTAGATAAAAATTTAAACGATTAAAATCTGTGCATATTTAATGAAAGTGAGAGCAGCATTGTGTCGTCATCTGGCGGTCAAGGTCAACAAACGCCCGAATGCATATGAAAAAACTACAAATATGAAGGTTCGATCGGTACCGGATAACAGAATGTGCCGAACTATTGAATACCGGTTAAAGAGAGGTTACCATATAAAAAAAATTGCTAAAAACTTAAGATCTGTGGTGACAAATAAAACAGAGGCCATTTTAGTCATATTCAATCAAACAGACGCAAGATTTTTAACTTTCATTTTTTTTTTTTTTTTTTTTTTTTTTTTTTTTTTAAGATTTTTGCATTTAGAAAAATAAATTAAAATTTGAGCTCTATAAATTCTGCAGTTTGTTATATTGGTCGGTCCAGTACTGCCATGTATACCATAACAACAAGAGAGTAAAATTAGAATTTAAAATTTTTTTCTATATACATAGTTAACGTTTAACTATTAAAATTAAATTGTATTTTTAACGTTTGTGTTTAGTTATTAATGTGAAAAAAATACGTTGGATAGGTTGGGGGATAATTAATTAATAAAATTAAGTAGTATTTTTAATGTTTGTATTTATTATTATTTCTGGTGCTGATGCCGAGTAAGTGTTGAGAGATTTACTTAGCACTGAGGCTTAAAAAAATCTATTTTGGATCGATAAAAGAATATTTAAAGCTATTCTACTATTAAGAACACATAATATTTAATGTATTACATAGCATCTTAGGGATTAATATGTACAATTTTGCATTTGCTTGTCTTATAAGCTGTTGTTTTAACGCTTTGGACGTTTGAATTTAGTGCTACCATTTTTTTATATGATATCTTGTGTTTTCTACGCATTGGATAGGAAAATGGACAATTTCTGTTGTGATTGTTAATTATGGGATGGTGGATTATGGGAAATTATTACAATGTGAATATTGCTTTAGTTCCTGCAAATTTCTACATCTAACAAATATAGACGATCTACTTAGAATTTCATAACTCCCCAAATATAGACCATTGATTTTTAACGTATTACGAGCAATCGAGGAATATCACATCACAATGTTATTAATTTTTATATATCTACATTGTAAGACAGAAAAGATATTTTATTTCAATCTCTTGCATTTTTTTTTAAATATTACTTTGAAATGGACCTGGCCGGTCTTGCACTGCCATCTATGGTGCAAAAATTTAAAAATTTTATAGCAACGCATTTGTGACATGATAAATTTACAGGGGTGTGTGTTTTCTGAAAAGGCTGAAACAATTTTCTGAAGAATGCAATGCATCTATTGTATCTTACCCTCGATAGTAAATCAAAATGTCTGGATGTCCGCTCAAAACACGCCCCTTCTATACATCCCTTTGAACCTGACGTGGCAACTGGCAACTGGCGTACCGATTACGGTTGAACCCGACGTCTTGATCATCTGAAGCTCTTCTTGACATATAAATTATACTAGACCTTCTTTGAGATTCAAGATTCAGGGTAGTAAAGAGGCAACAAAACTATTCAAGGATAGGCAATAGCGATAGATATCTATTGTGACAGATAATGATGGGTTACACTGCTTCAGGGAATAGTTAATAAATATCACACTTTTTAGGGAATAGTTAATATAAACACATATAATATACACTTTTACAAAATATATTTATTTTATAATGGCCGAAGTAATGAAAAAGCAATGTATTAAAAACATTATAAATACATTATATGAGCATCCATATATTTAAAAATTAACAATCGAAATTATGATAAAAAATAACTTTGATTTTAAAATAAGATTCGGTACCCATGTATTATATGAAATATTTTATTTTCCTGGCCAAATAATACGCTTGCTAGTTATAGAGTGATGCGAATTACAGTGAGGGAAATTATAATAACGAATCGCTCACGGATTATACGAGATTATTTTTTCTGCCGTATTGGTTATATGACGACGTCAACAACGCTGTACAACACCATTAAAATTATTGAAGTATTAATTTTAAGCATGTATTTTTTTATTTTCTTTCTGTTTGTTATACCTATTACACAAAATTTAATTTACAATCTTTTAAACAAAACTCTTTGAATCGAGTAATTTTCAAGAAAACAATATTCCAAAGTCAATTATAAAAACATAAAATTCCTTTAAATAAGCACCCATTTTAATTTTTAAAAGTTATAAACTGAATGTTAAAAATGAGATTATTAACCCATGGTACGAATCAACAACATACTGTTTCAGGCAAACCGTTATGTGCTTCCCTCTGTTACATTGTGCATAGAAGTTAATGTATATGTCGAAATAACGTTTCGAAAATGTATTCATTTGATCCAGAAGTACTTATAAGGAAGCACAGATCTTCAGTACTTATAAGGTCATTTGCAGTAACCAATATGGGAACAATGGATACTTAATGGTTTAAGTTTTATATCTCCAAGAAATCGGACTTCCCTGATTACTTTATAAAACAATTCCAGCTTAACGATGTATGGATGTTTCCTTAAAAATATAATAGGATATTTGCATTTTTTTTTTTTTTCCAATGAGATAGTCATAAAAGGCTATTTAAATTGTACGTATACATCTACAAAATTTTGAGAATCAGTTTCCATTATGTATATATTTCTAAATATATATGTACTTGACTTTTGAATTAAATAACGATAATATGTTATCATTAAAATATGCCACAAGCGTCTTGCTAATTGGAGACATTTTAATCAGTTTGTATATTTTATATTTTCTTAAAGATTCGTATGCAATTCTACATTTTGGGCGGCCTGATGGCCAATTGGTTAGCGATCTGGCTTTTGGTACCACTTTATAAAAGGTATTGCCACAAGTTGGAATTTTGACGGCTGCGGGAATTTTTGAATGCATTTACTAAAGATTTCCATTTCCGAATAATTTATGAAATTGAACATTTTAATATTGTTAGAGATGACAATATCAAATATGATTCTGAGGCCGTCTGCCTACGCGAAGATTTCGAGACAGGAGATGGTTACTTTTTACAGGATAGGATTATCAGCTCTACGCTCAAGAATCATATTAGACCAGTACCTACGGCTTAAAGTGGATTTCGAACCACTACTAACATCCATGGCACCACCGGGACTCAAATCCGAAGTGGCACCTGCAGATTTCGAGACAGGAGATGGTTACTTTTAACAGGATAGGATTATCAGCTCTACGCCCAAGAATCATATTAGACCAGTACCTACGGCTTAAAGTGGATTTCGAACTTTCATTGGTGATTGAGTTACGCTTGGCTTTGTGAAACGCTAAAAATGATTCCGGCGATTTTTGAAATGTCTGAATGAATTGAGAAAAGAACTTGCATTCAATTTTTGCTTGCGGAAACGTATAGAAGGCATTCGAGGAGCATTCCTAGATTGGAAAGAAATATTTAGAAGTGTTATAAACATTTCAAAGAAGGCAGAGAACGCGTTGAAAACGAAGAGCCCTCTGGTTGACCTTCAACCTCAACCGACGAAGTTCACGTTTAAAAATTTAAAGATTTGGTGCTTGCTGATGATGTTGGAATTTCAAAATTCCATTTTAAAAGATGTTTTTGTACCTCAAATGCGTCAAATCTCGATTAGTACCGAAAACACTGAATGCGCCAGCTATCACACTGCATTGATTATCGTGATTTTTTCGCCAAAAATGAAATCCATATCGTTCCACAACCCCCGTATTTACACCGTGCGACTTCTGGCTATTCTCTATACTCAAAAGACCACTCTGGGGACACCGTTTTGAGTCGACTGAAAAGATTCAACGCGAATCGGGCGCGCTTTGAAGGCCATCCCTGCCGATGACTTTTTAGCATGCATTGAGGATTGGAAAAAAAAATTGGCATAAGTGCATTGTGTCCGGATGGGATTATTTTGAAGGAGATGAAATAAATTTGGAAGAATAAATAAAGAGTTTAAAAATAATAATAATTGGTCGTACTATTTGGACACAGTAGTAAACTTGAATTCAATTTGAAAAGCAATCCGACAGCAAATCATACCATAAATTGTTGTCTATAATACGGGGATTATACGTTAAAAAACCCACAGAATTTTTATGGCATGGGTTATAGGCCGTTAAGCATATGGTTTGGTCCCTTTTTTTGCGGATGTTCATAAAAAATCAGTTCTATAATTGAAACTATAAAAAATTAAACTTTTTTTTTGCACATCGATTGCATCTTGTAGAAAACAAAAGTTTTTTTAGTATGCAATTACCGGAGTAATTAACTGATCAAGACCTACTTATATCCCACTCCTACCCAACATAACCTCTTATAATAATAATAATAATAATAATAATAATGAATAAATAACTCCATGGCACTACACCCCATGGCAGGCCAAGGCCGTCTGCCTGCTGGCAGATTTCGAGACGTTTTTCTTTTAAGGGTTAAGATTGTCATCCCTACGTCCAACGCTTCTAAGTCATATTAAAACGGAACCTATTGTTTAAAGTGGATTCGAACTACTAAAAGCATTCATGGCACCACCGGGACTCGGGCCCGAAATCTTTGGTACAGGATGCCAGAGCACTAGTCACTCGGCCTTCACAAACTGTAACCGCCAGAAGCATATCTTACGGTTCATGACTATGATGTCCATTGCATTTAAAAATATGATGGGTATTTTTTTTTTTTTTTTTTAAATCTTCAGATTTTGTTGCATAATTTAAACAGAAAACCTAGTCCAGCTTAAGTTTAATAATTAAAAAAAAAAAAAAAAAAAAAAAAAAAAAAAAAAAAAAAAAAAAAAAAAAGCAGATATATACATATTAAAAAAATCTTTGTGTTTTTTATATTTTTGTTAACCAGAAGATCAGAATTGTCAATAAGACGTTAAGTCTATATACAGGACCTTAATCAATGTATTAGTTTTTTTTTAATTTATTAAAAACCAAAAACTATGCCCCATTTTAAAATTGCATTTTTAAATCGGTGTGGTTGCTGTTAAGTACTGACTAACTCCCCGGCACTACAGTTCATGTTGGACCATGCATGGCCTTCTGCTCGTTGGCTATAGAAAAATATTTCTTTTTTTACTGAGTAGAGTTGTCAGCCCTACGCCCAACGCTCTTAAATCATATTAGATCGAGACTTAGGGTTTTAAAGTGGATTTCGAACCATTGCAAGCATCCATTGCACCGTCACACACATTGCACATCCGAATTCCAACATCTGTCGAGTATTCTATGCATAAATGTGCGATCTGCGATTTGTACTCTATAGTAGAAAGCTGACCCCCTTATTAACTATTCCCTGTAGCAGTGTAACCCATCATTATCTGTCACAATAGATATCTATAGCTATTGCCTATCCTTGAATAGTTTTGTTGCCTCTTTACTACCCTGAATCTTAAATCTCATAGAAGGTCTAGTATAATTTATATGTCAAGAAGAGCTTCAGATGATCAAGGTTCAAGATCGTCAGGTTCAACCGTACTCGGTACGCCAGTTGCCAGTTGCCACGTCAGGTTCAAAGGGATGTATAGAAGGGGCGTGTTTTGCGCGGACATCCAGACATTTTGATTTACTATCGAGGGTAAGATACAATAGATGCATTGCATTCTTCAGAAAATTGTTTCAGCCTTTTCAGAAAAACACACACCCCTGTAAATTTATCATGTCACAAATGCGTTGCTATAAAATTTTTAAATTTTGCACCATAGATGGCAGTGCAAGACCGGCCAGGTCCATTTCAAAGTAATATTTAAAAAAAAAATGCAAGAGATTGAAATAAAATATCTTTTCTGTCTTACAATGTAGATATAAAAATTAATAATATTGTGATGTGATATTCCTCGATTGCTCGTAATACGTTAAAAATCAATGGTCTATATTTGGGGAGTTATGAAATTCTAAGTAGATCGTCTATATTTGTTAGATGTAGAAATTTGCAGGAACTAAAGCAATATTCACATTGTAATAATTTCCCATAATTAACCATCACAACCGAAACTGTCCATTTTCCTATCCAATGCGTAGAAAACACAAGATATCATATAAAAATGGTAGCACTAAATTCAAACGTCCAAAGTATTAAAACAACAGCTTATAAGACAAGCAAATGCAAAATTGTACATATTAATCCCTAAGATGCTATGTAATACATTAAATATTATGTGTTCTTAATAGTAGAATAGCTTCAAATATTCTCTTTTATCGATCCAAAATAGATTTTTAAGCCTCAGTGCTAAGTAAATCTCTCAACACTTACTCGGCATGCTGCTAAAGTAGTCGATTTTGCTACTAGTTGTATTGTTGAAGGATAATGGGATGCCAAAGATACAGTACTCTAGATAAAAATTTAAACGATTAAAATCTGTGCATATTTAATGAAAGTGAGAGCAGCATTGTGTCGTCATCTGGCGGTCAAGGTCAACAAACGCCCGAATGCATATGAAAAAACTACAAATATGAAGGTTCGATCGGTACCGGATAACAGAATGTGCCGAACTATTGAATACCGGTTAAAGAGAGGTTACCATATAAAAAAATTGCTAAAAACTTAAGATCTGTGGTGACAAATCAAACAGACGCCATTTTAGTCATATTCAATCAAACAGACGCAAGATTTTTAACTTTCATTTTTTTTTTTTTTTTTTTTTTTTTTTTTTAAGATTTTTGCATTTAGAAAAATAAATTAAAATTTGAGCTCTATAAATTCTGCAGTTTGTTATATTGGTCGGTCCAGTACTGCCATGTATACCATAACAACAAGAGAGTAAAATTAGAATTTAAAATTTTTTTCTATATACATAGTTAACGTTTAACTATTAAAATTAAATTGTATTTTTAACGTTTGTGTTTAGTTATTAATGTGAAAAAAATACGTTGGATAGGTTGGGGGATAATTAATTAATAAAATTAAGTAGTATTTTTAATGTTTGTATTTATTATTATTTCTGGTGCTGATGCCGAGTAAGTGTTGAGAGATTTACTTAGCACTGAGGCTTAAAAAATCTATTTTGGATCGATAAAAGAATATTTGAAGCTATTCTACTATTAAGAACACATAATATTTAATGTATTACATAGCATCTTAGGGATTAATATGTACAATTTTGCATTTGCTTGTCTTATAAGCTGTTGTTTTAACGCTTTGGACGTTTGAATTTAGTGCTACCATTTTTATATGATATCTTGTGTTTTCTACGCATTGGATAGGAAAATGGACAATTTCTGTTGTGATGGTTAATTATGGGATGGTGGATTATGGGAAATTATTACAATGTGAATATTGCTTTAGTTCCTGCAAATTTCTACATCTAACAAATATAGACGATCTACTTAGAATTTCATAACTCCCCAAATATAGACCATTGATTTTTAACGTATTACGAGCAATCGAGGAATATCACATCACAATGTTATTAATTTTTATATCTACATTGTAAGACAGAAATGATATTTTATTTCAATCTCTTGCATTTTTTTAAATATTACTTTGAAATGGACCTGGCCGGTCTTGCACTGCCATCTATGGTGCAAAATTTAAAAATTTTATAGCAACGCATTTGTGACATGATAAATTTACAGGGGGTGTGTGTTTTCTGAAAAGGCTGAAACAATTTTCTGAAGAATACAATGCATCTATTGTATCTTACCCTCGATAGTAAATCAAAATGTCTGGATATCCGCTCAAAACACGCCCCTTCTATACATCCCTTTGAACCTGACGTGGCAACTGGCAACTGGCGTACCGATTACGGTTGAACCCGACGTCTTGATCATCTGGAAGCTCTTCTTGGCATATAAATTATACTAGACCTTCTTTGAGAGTCAAGATTCAGGGTAGTAAAGAGGCAACAAAACTATTCAAGGATAGGCAATAGCGATAGATATCTATTGTGACAGATAATGATGGGTTACACTGCTGCAGGGAATAGTTAATAAAGTTATCACACTTTTACAAAATATATTTATTTTATAATGGCCGAAGTAATGAAAAACAATGTATTAAAAATACATTATATGAGCATGTATATTTAAAAATTAACAATCGAAATTATGATAAAAAAAATTAACTTTGATTTTTAAAATAAGATTCGGCATCCATGTATTTATGAAATATTTTATTTTTCCTGGCCAAATAATATGATAAAAAAGTGATTTGAATTTGAAAATTAAATAACGAATCATCCATGTATTATATGAAATATTTTTATTTTTCCTGGCCAAATAATACGCTTGCTAGTTATAGAGTGATGCGAATTACAGTGAGGGAAATTATAATAACGAATCGCTCACGGATTATACGAGATTATTTTTTTCTGCCGTATTGGTTATATGACGACGTCAACAACGCTGTACAACACCATTAAAATTATTGAAGTATTAATTTTAAGCATGTATTTTTTATTTTCTTTCTGTTTGTTATACCTATTACACAAAATTTAATTTACAATCTTTTAAACAAAACTCTTTGAATCGAGTAATTTTCAAGAAAACAATATTCCAAAGTCAATTATAAAAACATAAAATTCCTTTAAATAAGCACCCATTTTAATTTTTTTTTAAAAGTTATAAACTGAATGTTAAAAATGAGATTATTAACCCATGGTACGAATCAACAACATACTGTTTCAGGCAAACCGTTATGTGCTTCCCTCTGTTACATTGTGCATAGAAGTTAATGTATATGTCGAAATAACGTTTCGAAAATGTATTCATTTGATCCAGAAGTACTTATAAGGAAGCACAGATCTTCAGTACTTATAAGGTCATTTGCAGTAACCAATATGGGAACAATGGATACTTAATGGTTTAAGTTTTATATCTCCAAGAAATCGGACTTCACTGATTACTTTATAAAACAATTCCAGCTCGACGATGTATGGATGTTTCCTTAAAAATATAATAGGATATTTGCATTTCCTTTTTTTTTTTTTTTTTTTTCCAATGAGATAGTCATAAAAAGGCTATTTAAATTGTACGTATACATCTACAAAATTTTGAGAATCAGTTTCCATTATGCATATATTTCTAAATATATATGTACTTGACTTTTGAATTAAATAACGATAATATGTTATCATTAAAATATGCCACAAGCGTCTTGCTAATTGGAGACATTTTAATCAGTTTGTATATTTTATATTTTCTTAAAAGATTCGTATGCAATTCTACATTTTGGGCGGCCTGATGGCCAATTGGTTAGCGATCTGGTTTTGGTACCACAGGTTTCAAGTTTGAATTTTGACGGCTGCGGGAATTTTTGAATGTATTTACTAAAGATTTCCATTTCCGAATAATTTATGAAATTGAACATTTTAATATTGTTAGAGATGACAATATCAAATAGGATTCTGAGGCCGTCTGCCTACGGGAAGATTTCGAGACAGGAGATGGTTACTTTTTACAGGATAGGATTATCAGCTCTACGCCCAAGAATCATATTAGACCAGTACCTACGGCTTAAAGTGGATTTCGAACCACTACTAACATCCATGGCACCACCGGGACTCAAATCCGAAGTGGCACCTGCAGATTTCGAGACAGGAGATGGTTACTTTTTACAGGATAGGTATCATATTAGACCGGGACCTACGGTTAAAAGGGAATTCCGAACCATTACTAACATCCATGGCACTCCTGGGATTCGAACCAGAAACCTGTGGCATCGAGCGCTAGTCAACCGGCCATCAAGCCCCAATAACAAGCACAAGCTCTTTTAAAATGCAATATTATTATATAAATGAAATATATATATTTGTAAAATAAACTCAATTTTTTTTTTTTTTTTTTTTTTTCGTTTATTCCCTTGGCTCTCACAAATTTGTGCCTCTCTGATTAAAAGAACGAGTTAATTTAATTTTGTTACGATTTTTAGTCACTCTTCAGACGATACGTAATTCAGACGGGGTTGGAGATGGAATTCGATTTACCAGAAATGTAGTTTACAAGTTAAGACAAACAAGAACATTGAAATTTGCTGTGTATATTTAGAACTTCAAAACTCGTATCACAAATTCAAAAACAGTTCAACTACTTCAATGAGCTGAACGAGTTCTTTACTACTCGTACTAGTTGGAACGCGTTCAAAGTCTGATAAAACCACAGTAAAGAAGGCGAGTGAACCTTTTATAGATCGCCCACGTATTTCTGAAAGAAAGGAAACCGCAATTAAATCGGAATTCATCTGAAACTTTTAAGTATGTTAAAAGGAAGACGAAACAAAAGGGTTCTCGTAAATATTCTTCGCGTTTCTAAAATATTTTGTAAGCATTAACTTTAATTGTTCAATGCTCAATTCATTATGTTTAATGCTTTGTAAAATATTTTATCCTTGGGAAAAAAAAATACAATATGATCTTTATTTTTATGAGGAAAAACAAAGACGATGAAAATAAGGTTCAAAAAGCGCAAAGATAATTTTATTTCAATTAAATAAAAGTGGTTTTTAAATCATCATGGGTTAAAATCAACCTAAGATCATGAAATTGGCGTTATTTTTCTGGAAATGTTTTGCGCATAATTGTGAAAAAAAATAAGCAAAAATGGCTTTCATTTTTTAAAAGAAAATTTCGCAGACAATATTAGGTCTTTCCATTGCTAAGTTATAGTTTTTTGTTATTTTTCGTAGTAACTATAGTCAATCGGTTAGTAGGTGGCATGCCTGGTTTATTTATTCATTTTGTTCAGTAATAAGAAGTTTTAAATTACTAGACAGAAAAATGTAATCTTCGGTCTATGTAAACATATGCTTATATACATAGCTGTTTTTTGTATTTATTGTTTTTATTTACCGTATTCAAATAAGGCATATACCAAATAATACCAAAACAAAGATCCTTACCAAATAAAGATCATATACCGCATTCAAATAAGACGTATATCTAATTAATCCATACAAATATGTAATTCTGTTTGGCAGAGATTTTGATGCCTGTAAGTAAATAAATGTCATATACCGCTTTTAAACAAGATATATATTTAGTTGATCCACCCATATATCTATATATATATATATCTTTTATCTATCTATCTATATATATATCTGTTTGGAAAATTTTTTAATTCCCGCAAGTTGTATACCGAATAAAAGTCATACTATATACCGCATGACAACCTACCATACCTCAAACAAACATATATCTGGTTAATCCATCCATACGCCTAATTCTGTTTGGCAAAGATTTTGATACCCGCAAGTCGTATACCAAATAAAGCTCATATACCGCATTCAAATAAGACGTAGTATATCTAGTTAATACATTCATATACCTAACTCATTCTGTATTTTTATTTTCTTTTGAGTATTCTATCTTTATTGTTTTCGTTTATTATTCGTAATCTTTTATTGTTTCGTTTAACTATGATTATTTCCCGGTGATAGAAGAAAAAAAAAAAAATTCAGCATTCAACCTATACTTTGAAATATTAACTCACGTACATTATATTCGAAAGATCTGATGTCGGTTAATAAAAGGTATCTGAGAACAGAGAGCGATTGACGTCCAGAAATGCAAGACAGTCGCACAATAGTATCTTATCTCTGAAAAGATAAAAACCTCTCATTTGATGCATTCGTTCTTGGAAGGAGTCTTGGGTCGGTATGCTAAAACACACCAAAGGGAAAGCGAAACAAATAAAAAGGTAGAAAAACCACACAAAGTTCTAATCTAGGCGGACTTTAAGCGTTAAAGAAAAACCCTACGGCTAATCGCAGATCGCACCTGCGGAATGTTTTAGAATACCATTTTCACCAAAAGAAAGAATGCCGGTGGGTCCATCTTTTACAGCGGTGCCTTTTGTTGAACTTCGCAGAATAGTGTCCGATTTTACCTTCTGCATCTTCCCAAAGGGAGCTTTGAGTCTTTGAGAACAAAGCGGCAATCTTATCGATATTCAAATGTTCAACTAGAGAAGAGGGCACTAAGGGAGGTCTAATCCTAAATCTATCTTCTAAAATCCTTTATCAATCCTCAATATTCATTCACAATGTGTGTTACAGACACCCACGAAGATTATATTGTTACCAAAAGAAAGGAGCAGGTGTTGATTATTCACGGTAGTCATTGAAATATGGTGTATAAATCTTCGAGAGTAAAATGGTAATCTTATTGATAATCAAATATCGATAAGAAATATTATCGATATTTAATATCGCGATAAAACACATAAGGAATGTTTTAGGGTAATATTTAAAAAAAAAAAAAAAAAAAAGAAACCACACACACAAGCCGGTATGTTAATCGTATTAGACGCTCCCCCTCTCCCCCAATGGCGGTGTCTTAGAAGTTTGTAGTGGTTCGAATCCACTTTAACCTGTAGGTCCCGTTCTGTTCAGCCCTCGTATGCACAAGATGACAGTAGAGCGCCAAACCAAACCAAATCTCTAGGAGAAACGTCCAATCCTAAATCTGTCCTTTAACATCTTATATCTATCGTGAATATTAAATAATAAATAAAAATAAATATAATAAATAAATTCATAATGAGTATAAAAGACATCTAAAGAAGATTATATTGTTGCCAAAAGAAACAAGCAAGTGTTGGTTACTCACGATGGACATTGAAAGATGACGTATAAGTATTTGAGAATGAAATGCCAATCTTATTGATATTCAAACCTTCAACTAGAGATGCAGGCACAGAGAAATGATAATATTCATAATAAAATAAAACACCCTAAGTATATTAGTTAAATATTATAAGTAACGTTAAGTATTTTAAGTTTATATCGTTGTCAAAAGAAACTATCAGATATTCATTATTTTAGATGGACATTGAGAAATGATGTACAAATCTTTAAAAGTGAAATGGTAATCTTATCGATATTCAAACTTTCAGGTAGAGACGTCATAGAGAACTGATAATATTCGTAATAAAATAAAAACCTCAAAACGAAGTGTATTAGTTAAGTATTATAAGTAAAGATAAGTATTTTAAGTTTAAATTGTTACCAAAAAACATAAGCAGGTATTGGTTATTTAAAATGGACATTGAAAATGTATTGAAAGTGAAATGGTAATATTATCGAAATTTATACCCTCAATTAGAGATACGAGGGAGTGAACGTCTAATCCTAAATATGTCTCTAATATCTTATATCTATCCTGAATGGCCGAGTGGCTAGCGCTTTGGCCCTCGGTACCACAGGTTTCGGGTTCGAGTCCCGGCGGTGCCATGGGTGTTTGTAGTGGTCCGGAATCCACTTTAAACTGTAGGTCCCGGTCTTAAAAGGATCGTAGAGCGTTGCGGGGGGCATTGTTACTCCGCGTCCGTATCTTCAAGTTACACGCGCCCCCTGGGTAATGCAAAGTGTGCAACGTCTGTGCAGCGCTTGCCTTAAAGCATCCAAGAACAAGCCGTCTGTGTTTGCCAGCTGCATTGGAACAAAAAAAAAAAAAAAAAAAAAACTATCCTGAATATTCATTCACAATGTGTGTTACAGACATCTACGAAATTATATTGTCACCAAATAAAACAAGCATATGTTAGTATTCACGATGGACAATGGAAAATGACGTAGAAGTCTTTGAAAGTGAAATGGCAATCTTATCGATAGTCGAACCTTCAACTAGAGATGCAGTCATAGACAGATAATATTCATAATAAAATAAAAACGAAGTGGAATTGAAGGTCCTTCAAGTATTCACAACAATAAGATGCCACTTCAAGTTTATCCAATACATTCTATCTTTTGTTTACTTTACCATATTAAAAAAAAAAAATACTTTGTGAATAATGAATTGCATTCTTAAATATGATACTAGCCATCACTAAAATCAGAAAATAGAATTCTTTATTAAATTGATAAAGAATTATTAAAGATAATATCGTCTTTACAGCACTTTATTGATGGAAAGAATATATGGCGAATAACTCTAGTCTACATCAGGATTTCGGAATAAAGATATTAAAAATATAATTCGAATTACTAAAAATACCGTTCCAAAATTTAATGCTTGTTTACTTTATTTTCCAACAATAAAAGTGGCATGGATGATTGTTAGTGGTTCGGAATCTATGTTAAACTGTAGGTATATATATAGAGAGAGATACACAGAAATATATGTATCTTTTTTTTTCAATGAAGATCATAAGAAACTATTAAAATTACTTCCCCAGCAAATTTTATGCTAATTGGTGAATAAGTTAGTTAAAAAAAAAAAAATTCGATATTTTTATTTTTGCTATTTTGTGGTGAAAAAATTGAGGTGGCATAACATTTTAAAGAATTTAATATTCCCATAAAAAAATGTCATCATTTTAAAAAAGAAATGTTCGCAGCCAAGAAACTATAGAATGGTAACCCCTAAAAAAAGATTTTTTTTTATATATATACACTGAAAGATATTTTATGCTGTAGATTTTTTCATCAAATGCAATTAATCTATAAAAAACTTTTAATATTTGGAATCGGGAGACTGAGGCGGCATAATATTTTTAAATATTTAATATTCCCATAAAAGTCATCAAAAAATTCGCGCCAACTTAACTTTCACTATAGAATGGTAACCCTAAAAAATGAAGTTGACGAATCATCATATAAAGATATTCCTACATGATTTTTGAATAATTAATCGATAAAAACCTTTTAATATTTGGAATTGAGATTGAGGTGGCATAATATTTTAAAGTATTTATATTCCCATAAAAAGTCATCAATTTTAACTTTTCCGTCAACTTAATTCCTTTTAAAGAACGGTAACCTTAAGAAACTGTCCCTTGTGAATCCTTGACGAATCATCTTATATAAAAAGATATTCCCACAATTTTTCTGGAATGATTAATTGATCAAACCCAGAAGAAACGGGAGACTGAGGTGGCATAACATTTTAAAGTCTTTAATTTTCCCATAAAAAATATGCACTGCAGAACTGATCTCTAAATTTTAAGATTTTTTTACATACACTGAACGTAATTTTATACGATTTATAAAAATCCTTTAATATTTGGAATCGGAAGATTGAGGTGGCATAAAATTTTAAAGTCTTTTAATATTCCCATAAAAGTCATCAATTTTAATTTTCCAACTTATCCCGGTAACCCTAAAAAAAATGGTCCCTTGTGAATCCTTGAGGAATCATCATATAAAGAAATTCTACATGATTTTTCTGGATTAATTAATCGATAAAAACCTTTTAATATTTGGAATCGGGAGATTGAGGCGGCATAATATTTTAAAGTATTTAATATTCCCATAAAATTCATCAATTTTAACTTTTCGCGCCAACTTAACTTCACTATAGAATGGTAACCCTAAAAAATGGTCCTTGTGAATCCTTGACGAATCATCATATAAAGATATTCCTACATGATTTTTCTGGAATAATTAATCGATAAAAACCTTTTAATATTTGGAATTGGGAGATTGAGGTGGCATAATATTTTAAAGTATTTAATATTCCCATAAAAAGTCATCAATTTTTAACTTTTCCGTCAACTTAATTCCACTAAAGAACGGTAACCTTAAGAAACGGTCCTCAGAATCCTTGACGAATCATCTTATATAAAAAAGATATTCCTCCACAAATTTTTCTGAATGATTAATTGATCAAACCCTTTAATATTTGGAAACGGGAGACTGAGGTGGCATAACATTTTAAAGTCTTTAATTTTCCCATAAAAATATGCACGCAGAACTGCATCTCTAAATTTTAAGATTTTTTTTTACATACACTGGAACGTAATTTTATACGATTTATAAAAATCCTCTAATATTTGGAATCGGAAGATTGAGGTGGCATAAAATTTTAAAGTCTTTAATATTCCCATAAAAAGTCATCAATTTTAATTTTTCGCGCCAACTTATCCCGGTAACCCTAAAAAAATGGTCCCTTTGAATCCTTGAGGAATCATCATATAAAGAAATTCCTACATGATTTTTCTGGATTAATTAATCGATAAAAACCTTTTAATATTTGGAATCGGGAGATTGAGGCGGCATAATATTTTTAAAGTATTTAATATTCCCATAAAAATTCATCAATTTTAACTTTTCGCGCCAACTTAACTTCACTATAGAATGGTAACCCTAAAAAAATGGTCCCTTGTGAATCCTTGACGAATCATCATATAAAGATATTCCTACATGATTTTCTGGAATAATTAATCGATAAAAACCTTTTAATATTTGGAATTGGGAGATTGAGGTGGCATAATATTTTAAAGTATTTAATATTCCCATAAAAAGTCATCAATTTTAACTTTTCCGTCAACTTAACTTCCACTAAAGAACGGTAACCTTAAGAAACGGTCCTTGTGAATCCTTGACGAATCATCTTATATAAAAAGATATTCCTCCACAATTTTTCTGGAATGATTAATTGATCAAACCCTTTAATATTTGGAAACGGGAGACTGAGGTGGCATAACATTTTAAAGTCTTTAATTTTCCCATAAAAAATATGCACGCAGAACTGCATCTCTAAATTTTAAGATTTTTTACATACACTGGAACGTAATTTTATACGATTTATAAAATCCTCTAATATTTGGAATCGGAAGATTGAGGTGGCATAAAATTTTAAAGTCTTTAATATTCCCATAAAAAGTCATCAATTTTAATTTTTCGCGCCAACTTATCCCGGTAACCCTAAAAAAAAAATGGTCCCTTGTGAATCCTTGAGGAATCATCATATAAAGAAATTCCTACATGATTTTTCTGGATTAATTAATCGATAAAAACCTTTTAATATTTGGAATCGGGAGATTGAGGTGGCAAAATATTTTTAAGTATTTAATATCATAATAAAAAAATTCACAGGGGAAAACAAAAAAAAAAAAACATGCACATAGAAGAAACAAATGTATTCCTAAATTTAAGATGCTTTTACGCACTGAAACCTGATTTTATGCTATAGATAAAAAAAAAAAAAAAAAATTCCTTCAAATGCTTAATTGATACATTAAATTAAGATAAAACTCTTTAATATTTGGAACGGGAGATTGAGATGCCATAATATTTTGAGATATTTGATAATCCCATAAAAAAAAATTCACAGGAAAGAAAGAAAAAAAAAAAAAACATGTACGCAGAAGAAATAAATTGCAGCCTGATTTTGGCCTATTTTTTATTTATTTATTTTTTTTTTTGTGCGATAGATAAAAAGAAAATAAAAAAATTCCTCCAAATACTTAATCGATAAAACCCTTTAATATTTGGAATCGGGAGATTGAGGTGGCATAACATTTTTAAATTATTTAATATTTCCATTCAAAAAAAATTTGCAGGGAAATAAACATGTATGCAGAAGAAACATACAACTGCATCTGTAAACGTTAAGAATTTTTTACTTAGCTAAAAACCTGATTTTTATGAAGTCTTTTTTTTTTGTGTGTGATAGATAAAAAAAAAAGTTCTTCCAATGTATATAATGAATAAAAATTAATTAAAAGATGCAATTTAAAAAACAACAACAAATGGCTGTCAAAATAACACGCAGATTAAAAAGAATTCAAAAGATGACCTACGCGATATTATAACATCGTACTGCTACGAATTGAACCAGATTTGAGGTAGCATCTTTAAGCGACTAAAGTGATTTTGAACCAGTTCTCTACAAGAAAATCAGATACTTGACTAAAGCCGAATTGTTTGAAATGCGCATTTTGGAATCCATGTAAGCAAATAAAACATTTAAAAATATTCAGTGTGTCAATTCAATCATTTTTTGTTTGGAAAACCCATTTCTAGCTACATCGTGAGGTTTCGATTTATATTTTCTATGTGGGACTTTTTTTATGCGATCTCTATTGACCACATAATTTTTTTTTTTTTTTTTAAACGTGTTCATAACAATTTATTTTATAGCAAGGCAAGTTTATTATCATGAATTTTCAGGATATTTTTTTCTGTGATTTCTTTTATGCGGTCTCTATCGAAAAAAGCAGATTTGAGCGTCTAATACGTAGATTTAAATAAGAAATTATAGTACTTGTATTTTTGGGAATTCTCTGTTACAAATTCGAATACTAAGGATTAAAATTGATTCACATATTTTCTATGTGGGACTTTTTTTTATGAGGTCCTTATCCAAAAAATCAGATTTGATATAATAATTATTATAAGCCATTATTATTATATTATTATTATAAATATTAATAAACAATACAAGTACAGTAATTTCTTATCATATAATCCGTAGATTTAAATAAGAAATTATAGTACTTGTATTTTTAATTCTCTGTTACAAATTCGAATACTAAGGATTAAAATTGATTCACATATTTTCTATGTGGACTTTTTTTTTTTGCGGCTCCTATTTACAGCATAAACAAAAAAACATTTTTTTAATGTGTTGCAAGCTATTTATTCTAAAAACAAGGTTATGAAGTTTTTCTGGACTTTTTTTTTTTTTTTTTTTTTTGTGAGATTTCTTTTATTATAATCCCAATTCAGGAAAAAAAAAATTATAAAAAAAAAAAAAAAAAAAAAAAAAAAAAAAAAAAATTTTTGAGCGTATAATCTGTAGATTTAGATAAGAAATTACAATACTTGCTTTTTTTTTTTATGAATTCTCTGTTACAAATTTTGATATTATTAGGATTAAATTTTGATTTACATATTTTCCATGTGGGACTTTTATTATTATTTTTTTATTTACCAAATTCGAATACAAAAAAATTTTTTGATGTGTTATAAACAATATATTTTTATAGCAAGATTATAAAGCTTAGTATTATGAATATTCCGCATAATTTTTGTGCGATTTCTTTTATGTGGTCTCTGCTAGCCAAAGAAGAAGGGAAAAAAAAAAAAAAAAAAAAAAAAAAAAAAAAAACCCCAGATTTGAGCGTATAATCCGTACATTTAGATAAGAAATTACAGTACTTATATTTTTTGGGAATTCTCTGTTACAAATTTGAATACTAAAGATTAAAATTTGATTTACATTTTCTATGTGGTATTTATTTTTTATGAGGTCCTTATCAAAAAAAACAGATTTGATATAATAATAAATATTATTATAACATTAATAAACAATACAAGTACTATAATTTCTTATCGTATAATCCGTAGATTTAGATAAGAAATTACAGTACTTGTATTTTCTGGGAATTCTCTGTTACAAATTTGAATACTAAGGATTAAAATTTGATTCAAAAATTTTCTATGTAGTGCTTTTTTTTTTATGCGGTCCCTATTTATCACATTAAAAAATTTTTTTTTAATGTCACAAACAAAATATTTTGTAGCAAGATTATGAAGCTTAGTATTATGAACATTCGAAGTGTATAATCCGTAGATTTAGATAAAAATTATAGCACCTATATTTGGGAATTCTCTGTTACAAATTCGAACACTAAAATTGAAATTTGATTTGCGGAACTTTTTTACGCGGGACTATTTACAGCATAAAAATTTTTTTTTTTTTTAATGTGTTGCAAGCAATGTATTGTATTGTATAGCAAGGTTATGAAGTTTCAGTACATTTCATGTGCTATTTTTTTTTATGTTGTCCCTATAAATAAAAAAAACATACCCAGATTTGAACGTAATAATTCATAGATTTAGATAAGAAATTACAGTACTTGTATATTTAGGGAACTCTTTATTACAAATCAAATACTATGGAATAAAATTTTACTTACAAAATTAAATTTACTTTTAAAATTTTATTTTTTTAATACTTAAAATTTTGCGAATTATTAATTTACTCATCCCATCAAATGACCATTTAATTTAAAAATAGATAAACTGGACCTAAATTTAAATTGAATTCGACACACACACACATCAGACACTTCAAAGCGTTTACGCGATTCAAAGTGCTCCCAATTGCACAATGAAGTCACAGACTAATTATCTTTTAATTGCGCTCTAATTTTTCAAGGACTCCCGAATTTCTCAAAGCTACTCTTTCTGCAAACTGTGCGCAGAGGACCCGGTCAGCAGTTTTTATGCGTAACACAATCGTTTTGCTCTTTCGCCCTTTATTATCAAGGATGCACTCCAGGAATCAATCTTTGTAATGTGTAGTTACGGATATGATGCCGAAAATAAATAGAGACGGACTTCCTTTTAAATGCTGGAGTTACGCTGTGATATTTCGCGTCATTTTTTAAGTCCTTCCGTCGCGTATTGTGAGTGCATATAAACAATACGCCTAAGTGATCGCGGAATGTAAATATATAAATTCATTGTACACAAGATCAGAAAAAATCTTAAGGATGTGTTTAAATTGTACCACTTTTTTTTTTTTTTTTTAAAGAAAGCGTTAATTTTTAACACATCAATAAATAAATAAAAAATAAAAAAAAAAATTTGAGCGTATAATCCTTAGATTTAGATAAGCGATTACAGTACTTGTATTTTTCTGGAATTCTCTGTTACAAATTCGATTACAAAGGTTTAAAATTTGATTCTCATATTCACCATATGGGACATTTTTCATGAGGTCCCTATAAAAAAAACACACACACACACACAAAATAACTACTAATAAACAATACAAGTACTGTGATTGCTGATCGTATAATCCGTAGATTTAGATAAGAAATTACAGAATTTGTATTTTCTGGGATTTCTCTATTATAAAATCGAATATTAGGAATTAAAACTGGATTCACATATTTTCAATGTGGGGCTTTTTTTTTTTAATGAAGTCCCTATGTACCACATAATTTTTTTTTTCCGGGATATTTTTTGTGCGATTTCTTTTATGCGGTCCCTATAAAAAAAAAAAAAAAAAAAACCCTACAGATATGATATAATTATAATTACAATCAATATTAATAAACAATACAAATACTGTAATTTCTTATCATATAATCCGTAGATTTATATAAGAAATTACAGTTCTCATATTTTTTGGGAATTCTATGTCACAAACCCGAATACTATGGATCAAAATTTTGCGCATTATGAATGTATTCAGCACATCAAATGAACATTTAATTTAAAAATAGATGAGTTCCTCGTCGTCGTGTATTGTAAGCACATATAAACAATACGCATAAGTGATCGTGGAATGTAGAAATGAATGTAATTACAGAAATTCCTGAACTTAGTTTTAATTTTTTTTTTTTTAAATATATACTCATTGTACACATGAATCGGAAAAATCTTTTTTTAATGTGCTTAAATTGTATCTTTTCTTTTTTAAGGAAGCGATACATTTTAAACACATCATTATATATACACACACTTACACATATACATGGTAGAACATAACATGCATATACATGGTAGAACCTCTGTAAGTCGAACTTCAAGGGAGACGCCAAATAATTCGAGTTTAGAGTTTAGAGTTTTCGACTTATGGAGACGGAAATATTCGACTTGTAGAGGTTTAGATTCTTTCTAACACATTTTGAGTTAGATAGGTAAAATATATAAAAATAAAAGTTACTGAGGTAATAAACATGTTTATTTGCAACTTAAAAAAAGTTATATTATGTACTACAATAAAAAATCAAAATAATTCGAAATAATTTCAAATGATCGAGTTGTAAAGTTGTAAAATCAAACATTGCTAATGTTCGAGATACAGAAGTCCAATTTTTTTTCGAGTTACGGAGGGAAAATATATACCAAAATGGCTTGCGGGATTGACGAATTATTTCGACTTATAGAGGGTTGAAATTTCGAGTTGTGGAGGTTTTCGACTTATCGAGGTTCGACATAAAGAGGTTCTACTGTATATATATATATATATATATATATATATATAAATCGTTTATGAAAGTTTTTGTTTTTTCCGTTTGAAGAAGAAAATTATCTTTACCTAGTTAGTTTATGTCTGGCGCTCGGTGTCACAGGTATCGGGTTCGAGTCCAGGCCGTTCCATGGATGTTTGTAGTGGTTCGGCATCCACTTTAAGCCGTAGGTCTCAAATATGATTGTAGGGCATAGGGCTGACAACCCTACCCCATCAAAAGAAAACATCTACTGTTTCGGAAACTCCCAGTAGGCAGACGGCCTTGGAATACCGTGGGCTGTAGTGGCAGGTTATATACTGTTAAAAAACAGTAGGATCTTTTTATGTCTTGTCGCTTTATTTATTTTCATTTCATGATTTAGAGATGCATATACAGCATGACAATATTTTGTTTTCGAATATAACATTCAAAACTTTTTTTTAAGAAGTTCATAATATTTAATATTAGAGTTTTCACTAATACTGTTTAGAAAAACTAGGCTGAGTTGTGTCTTGGCTGTTTTTTTTTTTTTTTTTTTTTGGTCTTTTCAGGATTTAGGCATGCATGTATATCATGAAATTATTTTGTATTCGAAGACAGCATTCAAAAATTGGTGAAGGGATTCATAATATTTCATATTAGACATGACTCCATAAGCTGGTTGACTGGCGTCGGTGTCACTGGTTTCGGGTTTGAGTCCCGCCGCTGCCATAGATGTTTGTAGTGGTTCGGAATACTCTTTAAACTGTAGGTCTCGGTTTAATAGGACTGTAGAGCCTTGGACGTAGGTCTGACAACCCAACCTTGTAAAAACCATTTGCTGTCTAGAAATCTGCCAGTATGTAAACAGCCCTCCCCACTATGGGGCTGTTGCGTCAATGATGATGAGGATCTATTAATTTAAGGTTTTGTCAAAAATACTTATTACTTTGTACTTGAACTACTGATAACTTATTACGATATTTTGAAATGTCCCCCTTCCCCCTCCTAAAAATTCGTGAAAAAAAATCACGCTTTATACGCCTTCAAATGTAGTATAGAATTAAAAATAGTACAGGCAGCACAGATTGTGATCGTTAACTAACTAACTATCTTCCCGGCACTACAGTCCATGCTGGATCATGGCCGTCTGCCTACTAGCAGATTCCAAAACAGGATATGCTTTCTTTTTACGGCGTAGGGTTGTCAGCCCTACGCTCTAAAGTAATATTAGACCGGGACCTAAAGCTTAAAGTGGATTCCGGACCAATAGATACACCCATGACATCGCTGGGATTCGAACCCGAAATATGTGGCACCCTGACTAATCACTCGGTCGTCAGGCCCCATAAGGATATCTTTTAATGGAGTACAAATGCGACAAATTTTAAAGTTATAAAAAATATTCTGTTATGCAAAAATAATAATATTTCATGAATTACAAATAGAACACCTATGTACTTAAAATGCATATTTTTGTTTTGATTGTCATCAGCTTATTATATAATACTCTTGTACTGTTATTTTTATAAGATATACGCTTTCTTCTGTAAGAAAATTTAAAATTCTAAAAATTTTTTTTATTTTTAAATAAGCGCAAATACTACACTTTTAAAAAGATGCAAAAAAAATATTTAGTTACGAAAAAAATTGTTTTTATAAATGTATGAGTTTAATAAAAATTATTGAATTTATTTCGCAAATTTTTATTAAAGGGGGAAAAAAAAAAAATATAAAAAAATAAATCTTTGAAATCTTACCGTATGTAAAAAATCATGTGATTTGTAATTAAATTTTGCTTCAAAATAATAAATAAATAAATAAAACATTAAATGGTTAATTCCATTTTTAAATTTTACCCCAAAACTAGTTAATATTACCTAATTTCAAACTAAATTAATTAAGTGAATGCTATTATCCATTAAACTATGGGTATTGTTTCCGATAGCGGAGTTTTTCGTTTCGTTGATCAATTTTTTGTCCTTGAAATTACTTTCATTGTTTCTTATTGATTATCTTTTTCTTTTTTTTTTAACTTCTTTCGCAATCTATTCTTATTGGTTTTTTTTAATTTTTTTCACAAACTTTTTTTATACACAACATTTTAAATCTTTTTATATTTTTAAAATAATGTAAAATTGTTCTAAAAGATCGTCTGGTGAAAGAAAAATCAGAAATGTAATGTTAATTACCGAAGTAAATTTCAAAAATATTGAGTCAACAATTTCATTTTTGTTTAAAATCAATTGCAACGTTAATTAAAGATAATTGTTCTAAAAAACATAAATCATTTATTATCCATAAAATTATAGATTGTTTAGCCAACGGGGTTTTCGTTTCCTTGATCCTTTTAGACGTTTCTTATTGGCTTATTTAAACTTTTTTCGTTGCCAATAATTAAGTAAATAAATAATGTAAATTTGTTTTAAAAGATCGTCTGGTGAAAGCAAAAACGTTTTTATTCCAAAAGAAAAAAAAGGAATTTTCAAGGAAAGAAAATCGTTTGGTATTCTATATATTTTTATTTTTTAAGATTGCTGTTATGGGTTTTTGTTCTGATATTCAATTCTACATTTTTATGAGTAACCTGTATATCGGCCCAGCAGATAATAATTTTTATATTTTATATTTTATCTTTCATTGAATTTCTTCCCCTTTTTTTCATTGCTTTTTAAATGTGGTTTTCCACAATAAAAATAAATAAATAAAAAAAAGAGACCAAAAATCAAAAGAAATGTTAATTTCCCAAGTAAATTTCAAAATATTCAGGCCAACAATTTCATTTTTATTTAAAATCATTTGCAACGTTATTTAAGAAAAATTGTTGTTTAGAAAGAAAAAAATCCACATAAATTATTTATTACCTACAAAATGAAATAATGAATGTAAAATTGTTTAAAAGATCGTTCGATGAAAGCAAAAACAATCTTAATTCAAAATGAAAACGAGATTTTTCGAGAAAAGAAAATCGTTTGGAATTTATAATTCTATTATTTGTATTTCTTAAGATTGTTATTCGTTTTTTGTTCTTGCATTAAATTTTTTAATTTTATAGATAGCCTGTATACCGGCCCAGCAGATTACAATTTTCTTTATATTTTATCTTTCACTGCGTTTCTACCCCTTTTTGCTTTGTTTAAATGAGGTTTTCCTTAAAACACATCAGCCAACCACAATAAAAATAAATAAATAAATAAAAAAAAGAAAGAGACCAGATTATATTTCGTTTTCTAGTAACCCATTAACACGATTTGCATTCCATTCTATTCGTACAAAACGAAAAACATTTACCGGAACTGACATCACCGGAAGTGTTTTAAGACGCTTAACGTTTTAATTCTTCTACGACGACCAGGAGAAATTAAATAATCGTCCGCCGGAAACAAAGAAAAGAAAAACAAAAAGAATACAAAGTACAGCTGAAGTTTTTTTTTTTCATTATCACTGTTTCATTGAGGTTAGGGCTCTACAATCGCATTTCTTACAAAATGCGTAATCGAACCCACTATTCCTCAAGCCCTTTTGAGATAAGACGAACGCCACGAAGTGATTATATCGCTTAGTTTGAGATAAGGCCCCCGGCTACGCAGCACTTGGTTATACAATATCGTTAACAAAAGTTATCGTCAGTGCTTCCCAAAACATTTCCCCCTGTTTTTTATCTCAGGATTTTATCCTTGCTCTATTTAATTTATCAATCAGAATTTTAACTTTGTTACAGATGTTTTTTTTTTTCGATCGATCGATTAAAAAAATATATTTATTCCATTAGCAATTAAAAATCATTAATAACGCGTTAAACTAAGAGAATGGAATATTTTTTTCTTAAAAATTTTTTAAATAATTATTATTAAATTAATAATAATTTAATATTATTAATATAACAATTTGATATTTTAATATTTATTTGCTAGCATTAGCGAACTAATTATTAGCAAATAAAAAATAAAGATAAAAGGCCATAGTTAAATATAATTTTTAAATAAGTAATAATTTTTTTACTGATATTTTTTAAGTTCTAAAAACATTAATTAATAATGAAAAAATTTTAACAGGATGGGCCTATATACAGGTTGTACATAAAAATTAGTATTAAATGTAAGAACAAAACGAATAACAACAATCTTAAAAAAAAAAAACAACAACAGAATTGCAAACGATTTTCTTTTCTTGAAAAATCTCGTTTTCACTTTGATATAAAATCGTCTTTGCTTTCACCAGACGATCTTCTAGAACAATTTTACATTATTTATTCATATAATTATTAGCTCTTGAAGAAATTTATATAAATTTTATGTATAAAAAGTTCATATAAGAAATTTAAATAAAGAACTCGGGAAAAAAAAAATTAAAAAGGGGTCAAGCACACGAAAAAGTGATAAGGACATGAAATCTCCGATTGATGAGATAAAAATCTAAGTTGCTTTTTTGTTTCAGAGCAATAATGATTATGTGATATTTTCCTTTACATTAAGAAACCGCAAAAATTATCTACTTAGTACAGACTTCTGGGGGCCAGTTCGAAACCCATAAATACGATGATAAATCCGTAGGGTAGAAATTCCTTCCGATGCGCACAAGGAGGAGTATACTAATCAACCACATGAGAGTTTCGTACAAAATTGTCATGGCAAAATGTACTGGCAGTGTAATATACCTCTATAGCGCTGCATAGGAACTCCTGTAACGTTCCTGTATCTATCTGCTTAACGTATCTGTAACGTTCTATTTGTTGCATACCTGTCCTTACGGCAAAAAATACCCGACATTTAAGAAGCAATTCATTGAGTTTTGCATAATCTTGCAGTGATGGTAATTCATCACATCAAAACTGTTAACTTGACATTTGCAATTAAAAACTCAGTGACGAATACTATTTAAACTATTTTTCCTAGAATGTAAATAATTTATATTTTTCCTGTTGATATTATTGCAATTAATGAAATAGATAGCAATGAACAATTCATAATTAAAAATACAATGTGCATTAAGTTACTATAAAAATATATAGATATCTACAGTTTAAAGTTTATCGTATCACGAGTTATATGTTTATCGATACTTCACAAACATGTTTATAAACAAAATAAAAAAAAAAAACTCAAAATAGATCTAAAATTTTTAAAGAGGATGCTATTTATTCTAACAAATTAGAATACCTTCCATTTATTTAAAATAATGTATGCTCGTTACTAAATCAGCGGCATGTAAGGTATCTCTATATATTTCTCAAAGTTTGTGTATGTATCCGCTTATAAACGACCGCAGTTTACATGCATATATTACCAAAATTGGCGGGGATAATTCAAATACAAAGCCTTATATCAACTGGAAAAAATTAATTAGGTCGATATTCGTTAAGAAAAGAGATAATTCGGTTTTACGCAAATTTGATGAATTTTCATGGTTGGCGAATTTTCATAGTTGACGTTATTTTTTATGCTGGTGGTTTGTTAATACACTGGCTGACGTAAAATAAATAAAATGTACTAAACATTGAATTGCAATTAAAATTTTGTTTTATAAATTAAAAAAAATTGGCTTGCCGTTTTTACAAATGTGTTTGATTTAATATAAAAATCCTGTACCCGAAGAGGTCTCCAATGTTCTTTGGTTTGGTTTGTCGCTCTACGGTCATCTTGTGCACAATTTAGGTACACAGACCGGGACCTACAGCTTCGTGGATTCCGAACCACTCACAAACACTCATGCCACCACCAGGATTCGAACCTGAAACCTGGGATACCAAACCGACGTTCTTTGGAGACCACTTCGGGTACAAAAGATTTAGCCATAGGGAAGACTTTAGTAAGGGAAATATACTACGAGTGAGAAAGAAAATCTCTGATTTTAATGTTATTAAAATCAAAAACTGGAGGTCCACGGCCAAGAGGAGAACAGCCTAGCTGGATCTTTTAAGAAGGCCAAGGCCTACAACGGGCTGTCGAGCCAATTATGATGATGAGAAAGAAAATATTAATTGGTGAAAGCCTTTCGGTGGATTTCGCAATAGTTTTTATTGTTAAAATTGCAATGCTGTCTAAGAAAAGAAAACTATTCATCAGATCGGAATCCGTAGGCTTGGTTCAAAAGGATGGAAAAAAACAACAAAATCATTTTTGTTTTTAGAATTTAATTCACATTATTTTGTATTTACATCACTGGTATTTGTTATCAAAATTTATGCCCTAAATTACTATTTAATTAGTGGTTATAGTGATTAGCAATAGAAATAATCGATCGTTTTCTAACAATTTCGTACAGATTAACCGAAATTGTTTAATTTCCATTAACCAATATTGGTTAATATTCACCTTAACCAAACTTTTAGTAATATAATTTCAATTGCTATGTGATTTCTAATGAATTTTATTATTATTTAATGTTTCTAGGAAAGAGGTGAGACATTTTTATTAAATCAAATTTTTTAATGCTTTTTACTAAAATTTAGTTTAATTGTGCATTAAAAAATACAACTGTGAGAAATTTTTCCATAATCTTCATTTTACTTGTAGAAGGGGTCTATTGAACAAAAAAAAAGGTTAGGAACCCGCAATCTTTAATTTGGTTTTGTCGCTCTACGATCATTTTTTTTTTGTGCACATTACAGGCTAATGACAACCGGAACCTACAGTTTAACATGGATTACTACTAGTACTATACCACACCACATCACTGTGCCTAAAGCTGAGTTGCCCCTTTACAGCTTGGGAATGATGTGGGTGAAATCTGACTGGGCTCCGTGACGCTCTACGGTCTTATGAGACCGATATCTACGGCTTAAAGTGGATTCCGAACCAATACAAACATAATACGCACCGTCGGGACTCGAGCCCGAAACCTGTGGCACTGAGCGCTAGCCACACGGCCATCAGGACTCCCGTTTAACATGGATTCAGAGCCACTCACAAACATCCCTGCTACCGGCAGGATTCGAACCTGTAGCCTGTATTACCAAAGGCGTGAGCGCTAGCTATCACGGTTACTTTGTTATAAAACTTAATCAAAATATATATTTGATATAAAAGAGCTAATAGGTTTTATTTTTGAAGCTTCAGTTCTTTTTGTTTACATAATTAATTTAGGGCTTGATGACCGAGTGCTAGTGCTCTGTATCACAGGTTTCTGGTTTGAGTCCCTGCTATAGCATGGATGTTTGTAGTGGTTCGGAATCCACTTTAAACCGTAAGTCCCGGTCTAATACGACTGTAGAGTGTTGTGCATAGGACTGACAATTCTAATCCGTTACAAAACAAAAACATCTCCTGACTCGAAATCTACCAGTAGGCAGAACTGCCTTAGGTACCGTGGGGCTGTTCACCGCTCATGATGACGATGATGATGATAATTAATTTCCATTTGCGTAAAAGTTAAATCTGCAAATTCCGCATCTATTCAATTCTTTGCGATTCGTAGAAAGCCATCTACTCCTATCACGAATATATTGCATGTATACATTATTTACGGAAGAAGATTACGCATTTTATTGGATTAAAATGAGAATTCCAGTTATTCACCTACATTATGTTCAAAAATGCATTCCCGTAAATTTAAGAATGCAAGAATTAACGAATACATTTGAAACAGATGATAAAAATAAGAATTACCGAAACAATACGAAACGATTAACGAAAACGATGCGTAAAACAAGAAGAAAGAGCTTTACCGAAACGGAACTGAAAGGAAAATCAGTTCGCCGCGCTGTTTTTTATGAGGAAGTAGTATTCAAATAAATCTCGGAACCTGACATCAAAACATTAATTAGCTGTCACTGGAAGTGTGGATTCACTTTCGATTTTCATATCTTCCTTTGATAAGAAAAAAATAAAATAAATAAATAAATCACTTCAAACAGATTTTCAACGATTCGGTATTATTTTTTTATATATATTTTTTTTTTTTTGCTTTATCGAGTTCTGTTTTCGGAATATATTTAGGAATTTTTAGCTAAAAATAGTGTCTTTATATAGCAATAAATAAATAAAGAAATCACTTCAGACAAATTTTCAAGCGATTCGATATTTTTTTTTTTTTTTACATAAATATATTTCTATTATCTAGTTTTCTTTTCTGTTTTCGGAATTTATTTAGGAATTTAGTAGATAAAAATAGAGTCGCTATATAACAATAAATAAATAAATCACTTCAGAGAGGTTTTCAATGATTCGTTATTATTTTTTTTATATATATATATTTTTGGTTTTCAAAATTTATTAGCTAAAAATAGTGTCTTCATCTAGCAATAAATAAATAAACAAATAAATCACTTCAAACAGATTTTCAACGATTCGCTATTATTTTTTTTTATATAAATACAATCTAGTTTTGTTTTCGGAATTTAGTAGCTAAAAATAGTGTCTTTATCTATCAGTATGCTATTTAATTTTTCAATCACAAAAGACGGCAAACTGATTATTCATTAACTACATAAAAAGATAATTTTTTATTTTATTTTATTGATAAATATTTAAATGTTTCTTTGTTCTGAAATTGTAGCAGTGTATACGAAATATTCATGTATACAAAAATCACATATTCAACATATAATACGCCTTTTGGCATGACTGTTATGAAATAATTAATTTTATAAACATTTAGTGCTATATTATATATATATATATATATTTATATATATATATATATATATATATATACTAGTAAAATACACTATTATTATTTAAGTGTTTTTTACGTTTCTAAAAAAACAATCTCTTGATGACCTTGGCCACATATGTAGAAATCCCGCACAAAATCTAATTTAACAATTTCAAACATCCGAAATGAACATCCATTGAAAAATTTTAAACCATCCAATCGAACGATGTAAACATCCCAATTGAAAATCTAATTGAACAATTGTAATCAGCCAATTTGTAATCCCAATTGAACAGTTGTATAAATCCCCTAAATATTCAATTGAACAATTGTATAAATCCCAATTAAATATTCAATTGAACAATTGTAAACTTTCCCAATGGATCAATTATAAATTTCCCAGTGGAGCAATATAAATTTTTCAATTGAATATTCAAATGAAAAATTGTAAACATCCCAATTAAACAATTGTAAACATCCTCATTGCAGTGAACATTCCGATGAATTAATGTATTCTACATTTAATAATTTTGCTGAAAATTGTTTGATCATTTTAACTACGAATAATAAAATAAAATATATTAAAAGTTTTCATATTACGCAAAATGGAAAAAAATATTGATAAAAAAATAAAATAAAAATGTCTTTTGAGAATTTTTAATAAAATTCTGAGAAAAGTAAGTAAATATTTTGTGACCTTGAAGATAATAATTTAAACAAGAAATATGCATTTTTTTTTTAAGGCTTTCTTGATAAAAAAAATAAATAAAGATAGCGGACAAAAATTCCACTGCGAATTTTTACTTTAGAATTTAAAAGATAATTTATAATCGGTTTTTGCAGAATTTTTTTTTTTTAAATGTGTATTTCAATTATTGTTCTTTGTGTATGAAATACCACACAAATAAAGAACAAAACGCGAGGCGCCAAACTACCGCAGACTATCAACTGGTTTTTAACTCCACTCTTTTGTTCAGCTCTTTGTACTTGACACCAATTACTTCTCTCTCCCAGATACCAGATAATCTCTGAATCGGAATTTTCAGCTGCCTTTCACTTTTCTCGCAGCTGATAGCGCCTCCGATATCTTAGTATCTACAACAGAGTGAATCAACACAAACTATGTAATCGATTCGTGAACAAGAAATGACTGTAGAACTGATAATAATTGACTACATAAGTCTCTAGGAATGCACCGCTCATAACATGGCAAAAAGTATGCAATTAGAAACATAATAGGTACATTTAATATGAGAAATTATTAATTATTATCTATGGAAATAAATACTTTTAACAAGAAAAAAAAAAAAAAAGGTTTCTTTTATAAACTTCTTCATTGGCGCAGCAGCACCTCCCCCAAATCTTCTTATTTTTTAACATTAGAGACCTTGCATTGTACATACACAAACTAATAAACCTAACTGACTAACAACCTAATCGCACAGTTGTAGAAACTCCGATTGAATATTTAATTGTACAATTACAGACATCCCAAATGAATATTCAATTGAAAAATTGTAAGAATCCCAATCAATATTCAACTAAACAATTGTAAACTTCCCAATTGAACAATTGTAAGCATCCCAATTGCGCAACTGTAGACATCCCAATTACACAGTTGTAGACATCCCAATTGCACAGTTGTAGACATCCCAATCGAATATTCAACTGAACAATTGTAAACTTCCTAATTGAACAATTGTAAGCATCCCAATTGCACAACTGTAGACATCCCAATCGAATATTCAACTGAACAATTGTAAGCCTCCCAATTGCACAGTTGTAGACATCCTAATCGAATATTCAACTGAGCAATTGTAAATATCCCAATTTAACAATTGTAAACATCACAACTACACTGTAGAATGAAAGAAAAAAAATGCGACAACATAGGATATACAAGCCGCATATAATGCGCATTTGGTTTATTCTTGTTTGTTGCTGTGCTGCAATAAATAAAATGCATATTATAAGTCGATCTTGTTATAATTAAAAAAAAGATTTTTTCCCCTATATTTAAGTAAATAGGACAATGCCATAATAGATATAATAAAATGCATATTAGAAGCCGATCTTTCTTATTGCAAGTAATCGAGTATTTTTGTCTTCCTATAATTAAGTAAACAGGAAAATCTGTGCTGATATATAAAATTGGCATATAATGCGTATTTTGTTTCTTCTTCAATTAAAGCGCGTTCTATTTCTTTCATTCTTCTTCCAATGCGCATTTCGTCTATTGTTGTATGTAATAAACAAAATGCATCTTATACAACAACTTTTGATTGATTTAAAAATAATATATTTAAATGTAGATATCTTATAGTCCTCCAAATATATGCTTTATTACAAAAGGCATTGTTCATCCTTTATTCTTGTAATAAAAGGGGAAAAAACCCTCGAATTTCTTATCTTTATATACATATATATATATACATAAGCTGCAGAAAATGCAATTTTTTTTTTAAATTTTATTCTTGTATGCTGCTATGCAACAATAAACAAAATGCGCATTATATGCCATTGATTAAAATTTTTTAGTTAAAAAAAATTATTTAAATTCGGATATGTTATAGTCCATCAAATGCATGCTTTATTACAAACGACATTGTTCGTCCTTTGCTTTTACAATAAAAAGAAAAAAACACGACAACATATGATATATAAGCGGCATATAATGCAAATTTTGTTTATTTTTCTATGCTGCCATACAACAATAAACAAAATGCGTATTATATGCCGATCTTTCTTTGATTAATTACATTTATTAATTAAAAAATGTGTTTAAATGTATATGTTATAGTCCATCAAATGCATGGTTTATTACAAGTGACATTGTTTGTCCTTTGTTTTTACAATAAGAAAAAAAAAAAAAAAAAAAACATAATGTATACAAGTGGTAAAAAATACGCATTTTATCTATTCTTGTATGCTGATATGCAACAGTAAATAAATTGCGTATTATATGCCGATTATTCTTTAATTAAAAAGGCATATGTTAAAATGTGAATATGCTATAGTCCAGTAAATACAAGCTCTATTACAAATGACATTGTTCGTCCTTTGTTTTTACAATAAAAAAAAAAGCGACAACATATGCTAATACATACCAGCCGCATTTTGTTTATTCTTTGTTGCTATTCCATAATAAATCAAATGCATATTATATGCCAGATCTTGCTTTAATTAAAAACTGTTTTATGGATGTGTTATAATCCATCAAATGCGTGCTTTATTACAAATGACATTGTTCGTCCTTTGTTTTTAAAATAAAAGAGAAAAAAACGCGACAACATATCTTAATATGTACAAGCCGCATTTAATGCGCATTTTGTTTATTCTTGCATGTTGCTATGCTGCAATAAATGAAATGCATATTATATGCCGATCGTGCTTTAATTGAAAATATTTTTTATTATTAAAAACTGCTTTTAGATATGTGTCCGTCAAATATATGCGTTATTACAAGTGACATAGTTCATTTTATTTTTTTTTTTTTTTACAATAAAAAGGGAGGAAAAAACAACGCGACATCTAGCTATGCTAGTGCATATACAAGCAGCGTATATTGCACAATTTTGTTTATTCTTCTATATTGCTATGCAACAGTACACAGAATGTGTATTATACGCTGATCTTGCTTTAATTAAAAAACTGTTTATATACGTGGATATGTTGTAGTCTATCAAATAGATTGTTCGTATTATATTTTTTACAATAAAAGAGAAAAACGCGACAACATATCTTAATATATACAAGCGTTATATAATGCGCATTTTGTTTATTCTTGTTTGTTGCTATGCCGCAATAAATAAATGCAAGTGCCAATCTATGTTAATGTGTTTAAATGAGGATATGTTATAGTCCATCAAATACAGGCTTTGTTACAAGTGAAGTTGTTCATCCTTTGCTTTTATGGGTAATATCAGCGGAATATAATGCGCAATTATAATTAATAATATATACAAGCGGCATATAATGCGTATTTTATATATTCTTGTTGCTATGCCACAATAAATAAACAATGTTTATTTATTGGTTACTGTTTTTAAAATGTGTATCTTATAGTCCATCAAATACATGCATTATTACAATTGACATTGTTCGTCCTTTGTTTTTACAATAAAAGAGAAAAAACGCGACAGCATATCTTAATATATACAAGTGTTATATAATGCGTATGCTGTTTATTCTTATATGTTGCTATGCCGCAATACATAAAATGCGTATTATGTGCCGATCTTTATTACAAGTGACATTGTTCATCCTTTGTTTTTACAATATAAAGAAAAATACCCGGATGTTTTTATCCTTTTACGTTCCTATATTTAGGAAAGTGGAGACAACATATACTGATGTACAACAAAAACAGTTCGTAAATGATGAGAACTAACAGCCCGTAGTATCTGAGAGTTTTTTATCTCGATTCCAACTCAATTAGCTTCCAAGTACTCTCCGAATAAAAAGCGGATGGTCGAAATTAGCCACTGGGCTTCGAACTAAGTTTAACTGTGATTATTTTTAGGATACTTGCCCAACAACGCCCATAGCTGCATTTGATGCAGGATGCAGATAGGGTGTTTTTCCGACGGCGACTTCACGGGAAAGACTTCAGGACATCGGATATTTTACACGGCTCTGAAAGTGTAGTCCTAGCAACACATAAAGGTCCCAGAGGACACTTATACGTAGTGGGCGTATTTATGTGGTTTTTAAGTTAATGTTTGTGTGTACTGATATACAGTAATTCCTCGTTATATGGTGCCTGTCGGGAAATAGGGAAAAAAGTATACTTAAGGAAGTAGTAATTAATTGCTTTTGTTAAAGTAATTCGGAAGTATAAAATGACAGCTGAAATTAAGGGAAATATTTTTTTAAAATAAGCTTACTACTAACAGAAAATTAGTTTACTTGATGTACATTAATTTCTGATGGTGTTAACAAAGCAGAAACATATAAATTAATGCGACTTTTTTTGTTCCCTTGCGGCCCTACTTTTTGTTGTTGTTGTTGTTGCCTTAAATAAACTCGCATATAATAAAAGTGTCATATAATTATGTTGTATATATAAACATATACTTAAAGAAATAGTAACTAATCTTTAACAACAATAGTAAAAATTTAATATAAAATAAAATTTGAAATTAAGGGAAGTAGTTCTTTAACGAAATTACTACCAAAAAATTACTGAACTTGCTGTAAATTATTCTGATGATGTTAATAAAGCAGAAACATATAAATTAATGCGACTTTTTATTATTATTTTTTTTTAAATCATGTCGCCTATAATAAAAGTGTCTATGGTGGAATATGGCCGTACCATAGATATTTGTAGTAGCTCGGAATCCACTTTAAATTGCAGGTTCCGGTCTAATATGACTGTAAAGCCGTAGGGCTGACAACCCGATTGCGCTAGTTATGATGCTCGTGTGTGTATATGTATATATATAAACGTATACTTACAATAATTGATCTTTAACAATAGTAATTAGGAAATATATAAAATAAAAATATGAAATAAGTAGGAAATAGTTTTTCAATAAAATTACTAATAGAAAAATTATTCTACCTGTTGTACATCAATTTCTAAAGATGTTAACAAACCAGAAACATATCTATTACTGAGACTTTTGTTGCTTTAAATCAAGTCAAAATAAATGTGTATGGTGTACACACACACTACACACACATATATATATATATATATATATAACAACATTTTGATTGTTATATGTTACGTCAAAAACGTCGCTCTACGGTCATCTTGTGCACATTTTACAGTGCACAGACCGGGACATACAGTTTAACTTGGATTTCGAACCAACAACAAACATCCATGGCGAATTATGCGAGAGGGCACATTTATTTTTTGGGGGCCAATCGAAATTAAGCCTTGCTGGTTACAAGCAAAAAAATTGCAATTACAATTTCTACTTTGTATAACACAGTAACATGTAACATGTTTTCAACAAATGCATAAAACACATATTAAATCCTGGGGGAAAAAAATTTAAATAAAAACTAACAACGAACTTAAATAACTAAAACTTATCCGATGACTTCTGTCGCAGTAGCCGACCGAGACGAAATCCTTGCCTTTAGTTTAAGAAATAAATAAAATAACGCAAGCATTCGTATTTTATCCTTTCACCTTTTAATTTGCAATAATTTAAAAAATAAAGCACAGTGATAAAATATTTTACTCATATTAAAGTGTTTATTTTTACTTTAAATAACAGCCGGCACTTTTTTTTCAGAACTTACCAACAATCGCTTAAGTTAATTGCAGTGTATTTACATCGCTCTATTTTAAAGTGTGTCCCAAAATATGAAATGTTAAAAAAAATTTTCATATTGATTCGAGAAAAACTATCTCCCTTTTTGTTAATTAGAGACAAAATTTAATTAAAGTATACTGGTTGGGTGAAAAAAATCAGAGAAAGTATGTTTAATTATTAGAAAGTGGAATAAAAATTTAATGGAAATACAGGGCCTTGTATTCAGGAGTATTTAAATACAAGAACGGCAACAATTTAGAATTTAGTTCTCTTTAGACCGAATTCAGTTTAAATACTTGTGGAATACTTCAGAAAGCTAAATACAAGAATCAAATTTAGATGATGAGGTATACAGCATCAGTTGAGAACATCAATTAAAATATAAAGTATATCTGGTATAGGAAGTTTGGAAACTTGATTCCTATTTACTAAAATTACAACCATTAAATACTAAAATAACATAAGAAATTGTTCTTTTTTCTTTCGTAAACTAACTCCGCTGGATGATTGTAATTAAGGGTAACTTTATGTTTCAAATTTATCGTACTTAAAAATGCATTACCGAATATAGTTTATAAGATTAAAAAGTTTTTATTAGGAGATGAATTTAAGTGTGTATATTGTCGTACTTTAATGGTACCAAAGCGCGGGAAAATAATGACATTCATTTTGCGTATTCTTGATACAAATAAAATTTATTTTTGGAAATCTTTTAATGTTTTTCAATATTTCCTGTCTTAAAAATGACCAAAATAAACAGACAAATATAATTGAAATATTACAATACAGGTAACAACATAGTCAAAAATTGCAGATAAATAAATGTTTGAGATGAAAAAAATTAAGCCGGTACATTACTGACGGAATCGTAGAAAATATCATATCCACAGATTAAACTTTTTAATCATTTTTTTTTTTTTAAAAATAGTTCTGCTTAGACTGAATTTATCAAAAATAATTGTGGAATACTTTAGAAAACAATAACTGTGGACAGACAGCTTTATAAAAAAGAAAATTTCAGTAGAATATTTCCCAATGATGCTTATAAAAATAACCGCACTTTATGTATATTTTCTCTAGAACTACTGATTTTGTTTATTGTTGGTATGTATTTTATATTTGGTATTTAATTTATGTTCTTTTTCCTCCCTTATTTGATCCCATTTAAAAAATTTTATGCATTTCTAAACAAAGAATTACCCAAACTACGCAATTTTCGCCTGATTTATTGAACACATAACCTAATTAAAAAAAAGGAATTAAAAAATATTATATAAATATAAAAAAATATTTTATTTTATTATTTTGGGTGTGAGTCTTGTTTTCGCCTTAAATTAACGACAATCATTTTCAACCTGGTTCGTTAATCGGTTTCTAAGCAAACAAATTATCTTAATAGACGCGCACCGCCATCTATGGAGTATAAATATAACTGCAAATTATAAGTCGAGTTGAAACTTGTAGCTTCATGTCTAAGATGATAGGCTTGAATTATTATCTATATCTCGTCCTTTAATGTAGAAACAGCTTTCATTTTTTTTTTTTTTATTCAAGAATAAAATTGATGCGTCACTGTAAATAAAGTTAATAATCCGTTAAATTAAATTTTTTTTTCTTCCAAAGTTCTAAGGAAATCGATTTTGTTATTCAAAAATAATAAATCTTTAAAAATATATTTTATTATTTAATGCAGTATATTTGATGTTTTTTAAAGCTGCTTTTAAGAATAAGGAATTAGTAAAACTGCTTACAATTTTAATTGAATGTTATACCATATTTTTTTGTCATAAAAATAATACTGAGAATTTATTTATTTTTAGTTTTTTAAAGCTGCTTTTTTATATAGGAATTAGAAAAACTGTCCTGAAAAACTGAATTTTGATTGAATGTTATTATCGTATATTAAGATTTGATGATAACTTTTTTTTTTTTTATGCAATATTAACATTTGTATTATTCAGATGAGTTTATACTTTGAATAATATGAAATCACAGATGTGTTTTTTAAGTCACATGAGTTAGATATTGAATTCATTATAAATAATTTCTTAGAACTAATTCTTTGTCTTGAAAAGAACTATTTCTAAGAAATTATTTATTTTTAGGAACTTTTATTACTATTTTTTTAAATGATAAAAAAAAAAAATATAAAAACTATACATTTTTTTTTTATGAAACTAAATAACTTAATAGAAAAAGACGAACAAAATAATAAATTAATAAATATTTTAATATTCTTTTCGTGAAACAAATAGAGAATATGATATTAAAAAAAAAATCATTGTGAAATCGATAATTAAGTAATAATCTGATATGGATAGGATAATTTTCATGAAATTGAAAAGTTACTTATCATTTATTTCACTATATTTGGCAAATTCATTTAAGTAATTATTGAAATAGTTGCCAACTTTTCCGCCAGTTTTTTACTGCCAACGGAAGTTTCTCACGGCTGTGCTATATGGGCAAACCTTAAGATTCACTTAAGTCCTCATGGATGCTAAAGCTCAAGGTTTGGCTGACCCATTGTATTTGCAGAAAGTGATAAATCAATGGTGGATCCCCGAATTCCCAACAAGGTTACCTTTAGAAGCTAAGGTCAAACAGGGATAGGCAAAGGATATGCTCAAAAACCATGTGACTCTAGGGAGTCTATAACAAAGTGATTGCGGTCAGGACACAGAAGATCTTTCCCCGTATTTTCTTAAGCGTGGTCAACAATAGCCTTCTGTGACATGACCCCTCGTCCCTTTTGAAGCATGCACTTATGTTCAATGTTATCGGACAAGTATAGTGTCAAATGTCTGTGCGCCACGAAAATCGTCTTGAAACAGGAACCCTGTACAAGGTATCCTGCTGTTATATTGAGGATGTCTTTGTTTGTCCTCCCCACGTAGGTAGAAGGTACGAAAGTAGGAGGACTGAGGTGTCAACTTACTACATGCTAATCAATTTAGATAGCTGTTGTACGATTATTGGCGGCGGTGGGTCTTTCAGTTCTTGGGGCATCTCTCAAGTCTTGATTAATGATTTCCTTTTGGATTTTGTGTACTTGACCCGATAAGTTGATTATAAAGAAACTGATAAATCAAAGGAGAATCTTTTTTTCTCGAATTTGAATTTCACAAATAACTGAGCTTTAAAGAATTTGTTCAAGAATTTCAAAAACTGATTTGGTGGTGGTGCGTCCTTAAGTTCTTGGAATATCTCTGAATGCTTGATTAATGATTTTTTTTTTTTTTTTTTTTGCAATTTGTGTACTTATGATTATAAAGAAACTGATAAATCAATGGAGAATTTTTTTTTCCGAATTTGAATTTCACAAACAACTGAACTTTAAAGAATTTTGTTCAAGAGCTTTAAAAATTGCAGTTCCAACAATTGCAATTTGTTTGAAACAGCGCTTGAATATTTATTATTATTATTATTTTTTTTTGGGGGCATTTTATTTTATTATCTGACAAACAACTAAAGCTACTTTGTTTAGCGCAGTTTTAAACATTTGTTTCAACAAGTTTTCAACAATTCTATAAAACACATATTAAATTCCGGAGAAAAAAAAAAACGATTATCCGACGATTTTTGTCATAACAGCTAACCGATTCTTTCTTTTTTTTTTTTTAATTTAAGAAATTAATAAACCAACGCAGGCATGTGACACTTTATTTGACACTTATATATATAATTTACAATATATATATATATATATATATATATATATATATTTACAGGGTTGGAGCATTTTCAGGATTTAAACGATCACTTAAGTAAAATTTAAGTTAGTTATGTTAGTGTGTCCCGAAATAAGATATATAAAAAACATTTATCTCTGTCTTTTCGCTGATGATATTGCTATTCTCGTTCAAAATAAAAATATCAATTATATTGCTTCTATGCTTCAAAATTATATTTATCTTCTTAATTAATTAAATCGGCTAACTAACTGGCATATCAAACTCAATGTTACTAAAACTGAAGCTGTTCCCTACGCTTGAAACGTCCTAATATTACTATTTTTAACACTCCTATAACTTGGTCAAATGAAGCAAAATACCTTGGTGTCATATTGGACAAGCATCTTTCCTATCATTCTCACGCCAATTATATGAAAAATTAATTCAATATGGCTGTTAAAAAACTCTACCCGTCTTATATGTCGCGCCATACCAATATTGATACTAAAATTCTTATCAATATGGTCTACATGCGTCCCCAGTATAACATATGCCAGTCCAACATGGAGATCCGCTCGCAAATCTAGAAACAAAGATATTTAACTCTAGAAAATAAAAAGTAATATACGCATGGCAGTTGATGCACCATGGTTTGTCAGAAATAAAGATATTCTCGCTGCTCTGGAAATTCCTTCAATTTAAAAATTTTATTTACAAGCTCGTAACTAGTTTTATAATAATATTCCTAATACTGTGCTCAAACGCCTTCCTGATTATGACATTACTCTTCCCATCAATAATAAACGTCCGCGTACTTAACTGAACATTTTAACTAAATAATATTCTTATCGGCTCTCTCGATTTGTTATTTTATTTATCCTATATATTTTTTTTTACCTTTTATATATATTGAGCAAGCCACATTTCTCTTACAATATCATCCTCAATGTAATCCTCCAAATAGAAGTGCATAGCAGCTATACTGTACAATATACAAACTGTAATATACTGTACCAATATACAAACTGTAAGGTATATAAAAAGGGTTGGCATAAACAAACCATCCCTTTCTGTAATTAGACAAAAATTTGAATTAAAATATCCAAGATCAGTGAAAAAAAAAAAAAAATCAGAAAGATTTATAAAAATTATTAGAATACAGGAACAGCAACAAATTAGCTGCAATAATTCTCTTTAGACTGAATTGAAATAATTGTGGAATACTTTAGAAAGCTAAATGAATAAAAGAATAAAATTTAGATGAGGTATACAGCATCAGTTGAGAAAGTATAGAAAGCTTGAATTCCTACTTAAATACAGTCTGTAAATAGTGAAAAAAAGCGATAGTTTTTGAAAAAATTGATAGTGATAATGATGATTGAAGTGAAAAAGTGATAGCGATAGTTTTTCTTCTTTTATAAACTACCACCATCGGCGATCAGTGGACAATTGTAATTAAGGGTCAGTTTACGTTTCAAATTTATTGTACTTAAAAAAGCATGACCGAATATAGTTTATAACATTAAAAAAGCTATTATTAGAAGATGTAATTAAATATATCATGCATATTGCCATTCTTAATCATACCAAAGCGTCGGAAAAAAAAAATCACATTCATTTTGCGTAGTCTTGAATTAAATAAAAAATTTTTTTGACATTTTTTAATGTGTTTCAATACCTTCTGTCTGAAAAATGACCGAAATTAGAAGACGAAAAGTATAATGCTAACACATTTTCTCACATTAAAGCCTTTACTTTTATTTTAAATAAGAGCTGGAACATTTTTCAGGGCTTAAACTGTCACTTAAGTAAAACTTAGTTAATTACGATGTCTGCGTATCGTTATAAATTAGAACGTGTCCCAAAATAAGATATGTAAAAGGGTTGACATATTGATTCGTGGGAATCTGTTCCTTTTTGCTAATAAAAGTCAAAAGTTAAAAGTATACAGGATCAGTAAAAAAAAAAAAAAAAAAAAAAAAAAAAATCAGAAAAGGTATGTAGAATTAGAAAGTAGAATAAAAATATAAAGGAAATACAGAATCAAAATATTCGAATACAGGAGCAGCAACAATTTAGAATTTAACTCTCTTTAGACTAAATTCAACTGAAATAATGGTAATACTTTACTGGAATACTTTAAAAAGCTAAATACGAGAATAAAATTTAGATGAAGTATACGGCATCAGTTAAGAGCGTTAATTAAAATATAAAATATCCGGTATAGAAATCTTGATTCCTGCTTACTGAAATCACAACCATTAAATACTGAAAAAACCCGATAAGTTGTTCTCTTTTTCATAAACTACCACCATCGGCGACTAATAGCTAGTTGTAATTAGAACAATTTATGTTTCAAATTTATTGTACTTAAAAAGCTATTATTAGAAAATGAAATTAAATATACTGTGCATATTATTACTTTTAATCATACCAAATAGCGGGAAAAAATGACATTCATTTTGCGCAGTCTTGATTTAAATAAAAAAAAATTTTTGAAATTTTTAATGTGTTTCAATACCTTCTGTCTTAAAATGACCAAATTAGCAGACAAAAAGTACAATGATAATATATTTTTCAGGACTTAAACTATCACTTAAGTAAAATTTAAGTTAATTACGATGTCTGCGTATCGCTCTAAATAAGAGCGTGTCCCAAAATAAGATATGTTAAAAGGATTGGCACATTGATTCGTGGAAAACTGTCTCTTTTCGTTAATTAAAGACAAAATTTAAATAAAGTATACAAGATCAGTGAAAAAAAAAAAAAAAATCAGAAAAAAGTATGTAAAATTATTAGAAAGCAGAATAAAAATTTACGGGAAATACAGTATCAAAATATTTGAATACAAGAGCAGCAACAATTTAACATTTAATTCTCTTTAGATAGAATTCAATTGAAATAATTGTGGAATACTTCAGAAAACTAAGTACAAGAATAAAATTTAGATGGGGTACATACAGTATCAGTTGAAAGCTTTAATTGACATATAAAATATGTCTATACAGCTTGGAAACTCGATTCCTACTTAAATACTATCTTCAAATAGTGAAAAAACATGAGAAATTCTACTTTTTATGCTTTCTTAAGCTAACACTATCGGCGACCAGTAGACAGTTGTAATTAAGGGTCATTTTAAGTTTTAAATTTAACGTATTATTATAACGTTAACTTAACGTATGCATACTGTCGTACTAAATGGTACCAAAGTGCGGGGAAGCATTTTGCGTATACTTGATTAAAATTTTTTTTTGAAATTTTTTAATATATTTCATTTAAAAAAAAAAAAAAAATTCTATCTTTCCAAGCTCTTACTGAAAAAAAAAAAAAAAACTCAAGTTTCCAACTTACTAAAATTACAACCATTACTTACTGAAAAAACATGAAAAGTTGTTATTTCTCCTTACAAAAACTACCACCATCATCGGGGAACCAGTGAACAGTTGTAATTAAGAACCAACTTATGTGTCAAATTTATTGTACTTAAAAAAGCATTACCGAATGTAGTTTATAACATTAAAAAACTATTATTAGAAGATGAAATTAAATATACTATGCATATTATTATTCTTAATCATACCAAATAGCGGGAAAAAAAATGGCATTCATTTTGAGTAGTCTTGATTTAAAAAAAAAAAAAAAAAAAAAAAAAAAAAAAAATTTTTAATGTTTTTCAATACTTTTTGTCTTAAAACGACCGAAATAAGTAGATGAATAAAATTAAAATATTACAGTGCAGGTAACATATTAAAAAATTGCAGAGAAATAAATGTTTAAGATAATAAATAAAAAATAAATAGAACAGAACAGAAGATTTTGTTATTTTTGGCAACGGCAAGTCTTGTTTTCGCACCGAATTAGAGATCAACAAGCGATAATTACTTCTCGTTAATCGTTTTCTTGCCGAATCAATAAATAGACTGGCGACGCCCTTATAGAAACGTTATTAAGGAAATTCTCGGAAATATTGTATCTATATATTGAGATTTTAACATTTTTTCATGTTTTTTTTTATTTGATAAAAAAATAATTATTTTTATTCTGAATTCAACTGAAATAATTGTGTGATATCTTCGAAAATAACGAATTTTAGAAGCAGAATATTTGTCAATGGTATCTATATAAAGAATTGCAATTTTATTAAATATTTTCTATATAACTAATGTTTTGGGTTTTTATTCTTCGCATGTTATAATAATTTATCTTACTGTATCTTTTATGCAAAGATGTACACCAATGACGCGATTTTACCGAACACATAACCAAATTACATAATTAAAAAAAAAGAAATATAAAATATTATTTAAATATAAAGAAGATTGTTATTTTTTTGGGTTCTCCAACGCCAAATTAGCCCTCTTGTTTTCGCACTAAATTAGAGATCACCAACAAGAGATAATTACTTCTCGTTAATCGTTTTCTTTCCAAATCACTAAACTATCTTAATAAACTGGCAAGGCCCTTATTATTAAGGTAATTCTTGGAAATATTATATCAACATATTGAAATTGTTATCATTTTATAAAAAATTATTTTCTCTTTAAGCTGTATTCAACTGAAATAATTATGGAATACTTTAGAAAATAGAAAATTTAAAATTTTCTATATATATATTAGAAATATTCTACTTTTAAAATTTCTAGAACTGCTGTTTTATTAAATGTTTTTCTGCATAACTAATGTTTTGAGTTTATTCTACGCATACAGTAATATTTTATTTTACTGTATCCTTTTTAATCGTATGGCCCCAGTTAAAAAAATCATTTATACTTATAAACAAATATGTACCCCAACCACGCGATTCTACCAACTATGCACACACATAAATTAATTACATAATAAATAAATAAAAAAAAAAAAATATTATTTAAATATAAAGAAAATTCTGCTATTTTTGGATTCTCCAACGCCAAGTCTTATTTTCGCATTGAATTAGAGATCACAAATAAACGATAATTATTTCTCGTTAATCATTTTCTTTCCAAATCACTATAAACTATCTTAATAGACACGCAACGCCATCTATGTAGTATAAACGTAACTACAAATTATAAATTTAATGTCTATGTTGATTGGCATAAAACATTAGCCATCATTAAATATAGAAAAAACATTTATTATTTTGATTCAAGATTCAAATTGATAATTCCTTGTAGATAAAATTAAATAATCAGTTAATTTAATTATTTTTTCAAAATACAAAAGAAATTGATTTATTCAATAAATAATATTAAATTCCTCAAATGTTGTATTTTTTTAATGCTGTATATATATATATATATATATATAATATTTTTAATGTTGTTAATTTTAATCAGAAATTAGAAAAGCTCACACACACAAAAAAAACCCTGTTCAATAATCATGATTGATTGTTATTATCTGATGTTAGATTTGGATGATAATTTAATATGAAATTAAAATTTGTGTTATTCGAAGTTTTAAATCATATAAATAAGATATTGAATTCATAATTAGGAAAAAAAAAATAATTATGAATAGAGGTATTTGGACATTTAAGTATTTTCACTAATTTACTTAGAAAAAAAAAGCCGAATGTTGAGTTAATTTTTTTTTATTTTACATCTTCCACTTACTTAACGGGGTATGTAAATTATAAGCACCACATTGATTTGAAAGTAGAGATTTTAGAGGAAACTGCTCAGCATTTGCGCCATCGAGTGCAATGCAGGGTTTCCGAATGAGTTACAACATTTTTGGTCGTTGATTAGGAGAAATTTAGGGCGAGCATTATAAAAAACTGTATATTTGAAGTACATCATTATTTAAATTCATGCATGATTTTTATTTAATTACTTTTTAGCATTAATATTACACTAAAAATACATTAGTAATACTTTAATATATTCGAACTTTATTTGTTCTTTTGCCTCTGCTGCTGAAAGATATTTATTCAAAAATAGGTTTTCTTTCATATTCTTCTAAATATTAAAAAAACTAATTAATTTATTTTATATAATATATATTAATAATTGTGATATTTATGTTCATTATATTGAACTAATGAAAATTTAGCCAAAATTAATCAAAAAATAAGTGGCAAAATATATTTCGATTTTTTTCAATCAACTTCTAAAATTAGCTCAAATAGTTAAGATTAACCATAATTGCTAGCCCCAGTGCAGTGAGAGAACAAATATAGACAGCCTTATAGACGCACAGCGCCACCTATATAATATAAATGTAACTACAAATGGAAAAAAAAAATTACAGTTGCATAGGCTTGAATTATTAAGTTATATAGACGCACAGCGCCATCTATATAATACAAATGTAACTGCAAATAACAACATACGTTGAAAATTATACTTGACTAGGCATGAATTATTAAGTTCTATAGACGCACAGCGCCATCTATATCATATAAAGGTAACTACAAACTACAACATGCGTTGAAAATTGTGGTTGCATAGGATTGAATTATTAAGTTATATAGACGCAGTGCGCCATCTATATAATATAAATATAACTACAAATTATTGCAAATTATAATTGCATAGGATTGAATTATTAAGTTATATATAGACACACAGCGCCATCTATATAATATAGACGTAACTACAAATTACAATACACTTTTAAAATTTTAGTTGCATGGGCTTCAATTATTAAGTTATATGTTGTTTTCAAAACTAGAAACAACCTTTATTGTTTTAATTGAATATTCGAATAGGTACAACCCTGTACATAAAGTTAACAATCCGTATCTTAATTATTTATTCCAAAATGTTAAGGACGCTGATTTTATTTTTTTTTTCAAAAATATTTGTGAAATATGAAAATGTACTTTTTAATATTCTTTTTTTTTTTTATTTTATCAATATTTAGAAACGAACAAAAAATTGTTCGTAACTATGATGGATTATAATTATTTGACACTAGATTTCGTGATTAATTTTAGGAAATTAATTACAGAGAAAAAGTAATTAATAACAAAAGTAATTAAAAATAAAAATTAATTAACTTCTTTGAACTAATTATTTTTAGGAAGTAGAATTTAATAATTGTGAATTTTATAACTAGAAATAAAATGTTGTCACAGTTTCTTCATATATTGATAAACGTTATTAATTTAATTTGAAGTATCTAACAATATCAACAATTTCATAATAATAATAATAAAATTGGGCGAATTTATTTAAAAAGCATAAAATATATGAAGATATTTTTCCCTAAATAAAGATGAAAAACTAAAGAAAAGTAGTATAAACAAAATTAAAAACAGGAAAAAAAACAAACAAACAAAACAGCTTTCATTTCTATTTAATATATTAATTAGAAAGATCTGCTTTTAAAGATAATTGGCCCTCATTTGTGTTATTTTTTAAAAATTGCTGTGGATGTTTGTAATGGTGTTTCTTTTTTCCGTAGTTAACATAAAAATTTTATTTTCCACAGTAACTAAAGAGTGTGCCTGATGGAATTTCGGATTCGAGTCCCGGCAGTGCTATGGATGCTTGTAGTGGTTCGGAATCCACTTTAAAGCATAGGTTTCGGTATAATGTAATTGTTTTGCGTAGGGCTGAGAACCCTACCCTTTTAAAATAACCCTCTTCTGTCTCGAAATCTGTCAGTAGACAGACGGGCCTACCATGGGCTGTAGTTCCAGGAGTTAGTAACTAAAGAGAATTCAAAATAGTTGTAATTTTTTTAAATAGGTATAGATTTACCAATCGGTAACAAACTATATCAAGGCTCACATAGAGCCTGAATGGCCGAACGTCTAGCGCTATATGCCACAGGTTTCGGGTTCGAAGCCAAGAGGTGCCATGGATGTTTGCAGTGGGTCGGAATCCACTTTAAGCCGTAGGTCCCCGAATCATGATTGTAAGAGTGTCACGGAGCCAAGTCAGACTTCTACCTACGAGTGCTTCATCACAACAAAATCATCGCCCCTTTATCTCCATCCATGAGTAGACTACTCATGGGATGTCCGTCCCCACTACAGGACACTGAGGATTAGTCATACAGCAGAACCACATAAGAAAAGCAAAACGCACTTTTAAATTAAAAAAAAAAAAAAAAAAAAAAAAAAAAAAAAATGACGATCTGTTTAGAGATATAAGATCAGATTTTTTTAACTAATCTAAAATTGTTAATTTTTGGAGTAACTATAGCGAATCCGTAGTAATTGGCCTCCCAGTTAGTGGTGTAACTAACCCCGTACCAAGCTAAACCAATGCCCCATAAGAACCAAAACAATAAACCAGTTTTAAACCAAACATTCACGAAACTAATGAACAACTGAAACAAGTTGGAGTGGCTTAAAAACTGCTGTTAGTTTAAAACCTTTTAACCTTCCACTTTAAGGTCTCCCAACAATGCAGAACACCAACAAACAAAGCAGTGAGAAACAAAAAGTATTTGAAATTTTCCACTCATTCCTATAAAGCAGGGATGGGCAAACTTTTCGGTCTCATGCCAAAAATCGAAAAGAAAAAAAAAAAAAGTTTGATGGGCCAAGATAAATTTTTCTAAAAATTTTAAAAACACTATACAAGTATTACAATTTAAATATGTTCATGAGATGAATGAAATTGCGATTTCATTTTTAAAAAGTTCCTCATATTGAGGTTCGAAGTGAAATGGACTGATTCTAAGGAAGGAGGCTAAATGATCAACTGTCAGTCTACTTCTGAAATAATTCTTTCGAAGGTTCATAGTAGAAAACACTTGTTCACATATATAAGATGAAGCAAGCATAGCACTGATTTTCTGACAGAGAGATATTCAATTTGGGAAACTTACTTTCGATAAAGATTTGTAAAACTCTAACTTTGGCATATTTAGAAACAACTGCTTCAGATGATTGTTAGATTGCAACTCAATTAATTCAACCTGCAAATCTGACCTCACTGCTTCTCAATTTACATTGAAAGACATGGTAAAAATATCCAATACTGTTTGTCTGTGCTTGCTATTTCCGTCGATTTATGCGTTGTAGAACAAAAATAGAGAAAGTAAAAGATCATCAGTCCTTTCAAAAAAAGGAAGAAAAAAAAATATTTAATTAAAGTAGAAAAGGACACAATATATAAATATATATTTCTTTTAATTTGATTCGGACCGGCAAATTAAAATTCTATCCGCTGGCCGGATAGAAACTTCCGGTGGGCCGTAGTTTGCCCATCCCTGGCCTAGCTAGTGCTTGTTTAGGTTATTCGTAAAATATTTCAAAAATAAAATATATATATTATTGATTAATAATATTATAAATATAATGGTAATAATAAATGGCTATTAATATTATAAATATTCTTAAAATTTTGGAAAAATTTATCTTGGTCAACAAAACTTTTTTTTTTTTGTTCGATTTTTTAGCCCACGACTGAAAAATTTGCCCATCCCTGCTCTAGTAGAGGGGTTTCTAGGGATTGGGTTCAAACCAGCCTTGATTAAAAATCAGCCCGTCAGCTGCCAAAATGGAATGAATAACATGCGACGCCTCGTCGACATAGCGAGATGTGAGACGAGTCAGACAAAACCGCAAATCCGCCCTTTGCCAGTAAAGCTCAGTTTGCGTTTCTCAGATTACACCAAGCAAAATGCATCATGCTAAGGGTGGCGTTTTATTTTGGTTCCGATAGGACAAGTAGAGGAAAAAGTGACAGTCTGTTTATAGCTAGAGCTAGTAGAAGGTGAAACATCTGAATGAGTTGAGGAGTGGAATGTGAACTAGACAGTTCGGAAGACACACAGAAATGCCAGAGAGACAGGGCGATATTTTTTAGGTAACAAGCATTGGAGCAAACAAACAGTGTTAAGTGATGCTGTTTACTTGTTTAGTGTGGCAGTAAACAGTTTTTAACCAAACAGTAAGTGTTGTTTTGACATATAAACAGTGAAAAGAAAGTTCGCATAACATATTAATGATGATACTGTCGAGACTAAAATAGAATGAAACATTTTACTTTTATGTAGCTCGAAATAACTTAAAAGAGTTAATAAAATGAGTCTGATAATTGCTTGTTTTTTAATGGGAGAATTTTCATTCTGTACCTTTCTGTATAATTTTCATTCTCTTTCATCTCTGTATAATGTAATTAAATGCATTTTGATTAAATGTGCTATAGTTTATTTTTATTAGCTTATTTTTGATGCCACAATTCTGAAGATTGCGCCGGTGTGTAATGATAAAATGTTTTAATTATCACAGTGCCCGATTCGTGGCTCAGTGGCAACGCCGGTGGTGAGCATTAGGACCGAGGCTCGAATCCGCTGGCGTTTGTTGTGTGATGTTCAGCATCTTGCCTCGTTAGTAGGACTACATAGTGGGAATTTTCTGGGTTTTCTCTCATACGATAAGCAAAATGTGGTAAAATTTCCTCTAAAAGTCCTCCCCGAAGACACTGCCTTCTTTCTTCAGCAACACGGAGCCAAGTCAGACTCGGATGTTTTTAACTAGTTCAATAAAAGCTTAAAATCAATTTCGTTAGTTAAGGGTTTTTCACTTTGCAATAATAATAATAGTAAATAAAATATAGTAATAAAAATATATTGTTTTATTTTAATGGATTGGGAATAACAATTTTGTTTGAATGTCACTGTAACCGCATACAAATATTACAAAGGATCATTACTATTCAAAATGGCTTAGTTATTATTTGTTGCAAAATATATGAGCCCGACTCGTGGCTCAGTGATAACGTGCGTCGCTGTTGAGCATTAGAGTGGAGGTTCAATCCGCTGGCGGCTTTGTTGTAAACACTGTTTAAAAAAATAAAGAGACTCGATGACATTTAGGATGTTCGGCATCTTTCTTCGTGAGTCGGACTATCTGGTGGGAGTTTTCTGGATTTTCTCTCATACGATACGGAGTAGTTCCCTCTAAAAGTCCTCCTTCTTCAGCGACTCGGAGCCATGTCAGCCACGGGATTCTTCTTGGTCTAGATGTTGCTGTCGACCAAGTGGGATAACATGGGGGAAAAAAAAAAAAAATACGTTATACCAGCCAAGACTACATATAACATATTTAATACATTTTATTTAAAACTTCTACTTAAATTGTTTTAATCTTTTCTGCTTGAAATTAAAAATTGTTAAATGTAAAGGGGAAAATCAGCTCTAGGCACAGTGATATGATGTGGTGTTTTAGTCCGACTGACGAGGCATGATGCTGAAGATCACAAAAAGCCACCGAGTCTCCTCGTTTTTGAAAGTATCCACAAAGCCGCCAGTGGATTGAACCTCCGACCTAATGCTCACCAACGGTGAACGTTACCACTGAGCCACGAGTCGAGACACATATTAATATACTACTTTTCATAAATAGAAAATGAAGCAATGATTAAACTTTCTTTCAAAATTATTATTAACACATTTCTCATCAGAAATCTCAGACTTACATTTACATGTATTATGAAAAAAAAAATTGTAAGTATATAATTGTACATATATATCTGGCCCTCGGTACCACAGGTTTCGGATTCGAGTCCTGGCGGTACCATGGATGTTTATAGTGGTTCGGAATCCACTTTAAGCCGTAGGTCCCGGTCTCATATGACTGTTGAGAGTTGGGCGTAGAGCTGACAACCCTACCTCGGGAAAAGAAAAACATCTCTCGTCCCGAAATCTACCAGTAGGTAGAGGGCCTTGGTCCACAATGGGCTGTTGTGTCAATGATGATGATACTATATATATATATAACATCATGATCATCATGATTGGCGCAACAGCCCCATGGTGGGCCAAGGCATACTAGGCCTACTGGCAGATTTCGAAACATGAATGTCTTCTTTTTACAGGGTAGGGTTTGAAGCCCAACGCTCATATGAGACCGAGACCTACGGCTTAAAGTGGATTCGAACCACTACATGGCACTGGCGGGATTCGAACACGAAACGTGTAATACCGAGTGCCAAATATATAAACACATATATATATACATATATATATATATATATATATATGTGCGTATAGTGTATATGTGCGTATATATATCATATATATAGTGTATATATATATATATAGATACACTATATAAATAACAAGTTTTAAAAAAGTACAAGTTGAAAAACGAAACCATTCTATTACGAGAATAATAATTCCCTTACCCGCAAAAAAAAAAATTTAAAATATTTTTTTTTAAAATTAAAAAAAATTAATAATGAATATTCATCAGGGAAAAATAGAACCACATTTTACTATCAAAAATCGCAGATTAAAAATTATACGAAATATGAATGAACAAAACAGAACTGGTTTTTGAAAAAGAAACTTTTTTTTTTTTTTAATAAAAAAGAACAAAAAATGGAGAGCATTCTTTAGAGAGAGAGAACGGTCGAAAAAGTTGCCGGGAACGACTCTCTACTCCTCGTGTGACTGAACTCAACCCCTTCTCCACCCCCTCCCGAAATATATCGGTCAATATCAGACCACATTTCCTCCTTCACCCCACAAAACTTGAAGTTCAAGAGCAAAAGTATGCAGCAGCAGCAAAAGCGCACGGCATACAGTGCCCCTAGCGAAATGCCAGCCATTCAACTCCGTCGCTGTGACGTCACTAATCAATCTGCGAGACGCGACTCGCATTACGTCTCTACACGTAGCTGCATCTACACCAATCCCAGCCAAGTCTGCGGAGGTGTCTGTGGCAGCATCTATTGTTAAAAGAGTTAAAGAGACTCTCTAGGGTTTTTTTTTTTTTTATAACGCTTTTATATACCTTCTCCTTTCAGGTGAATGATCCGAAAGTTTTGTCTTTTTAAAAAAAAAAAAAGTGCATTTTTTTAAAAATGTGCCCTTTTTTTTAAAAAAAAAAAAAAAGAAAGAAAGTTGTAGTGGATTTAAAATTGAATGGAAAGAGTTCAGTTAAAATAAAGATGAAAAAAAAAAAAAACAAAAAAAAAAAAAAACATTTTTTTCTAATGTAGCTGGCAAGCACTTAGACAATTGACTTGGATGCCTTAAGGAAGAGCTGCACCGCCGTTTCTCACTTAGCCATACTCAGGAGGGGCATGTAGCTTGAAGATAAGTTACGGATGCGGAGTAACACTATCCCCGCAACGCTCTACGATCATGTTAGACTGGACCTACGGCTTAAAGTGGATTCCGAACCCTATTAACATCCATGGCACCGCCGGGACTCGAATCGAAACCAGTGGTATCGGGCGCCAAAGGGCTAGCCACTCAGCATTCAAGCCCTTTTTTGAAAAATGAAAATAAAACTAGGTATAAGCCAGGGGTGGCCAATCCAAACGATTTTGTGGACCACTTTGGAAATGCATCTTAACTCCACGATCCGCATATAAAATTATATATCCCCATATTAGATTTAAACCCACTATAGACATTTTTTTGGAATGAAAAACTGAAACATAATGAGTTATTATTTTTGTGTTTACTATTATTCTTATATGCAAACATAAATAATATAATAATAATAATGATACTAAACGCAGATTGTAAAGAAATATATAATACTGAAAATGAAATATAAAAAATATATAAATATAAACGAAATAAAAATAATGAAATCATTAAAAAAATATCTATTTTACTAGTGCGATATTTGTTTCGCCACTTTTTATGTAGCTTTTGCAAATCGATCTCAATTTGGGTGCTTGTACCTCGAAATGGGTGTTGTAGGTTAACAACCGTTATATTTGAGCGTGTTTTGTGTTGGATCTATTTCATTTTAGAAAAAAAAAACGATGAGCCAAATTGAATGTAAGTTGAGCCAAAGGAGCTAATAACTTCATCTAAGAGTCTGGTTTACTCTGCTATCAACTGTGCGTATCTAGGGATGGTCACTGCGTCACTTAAAGTGAAGCATAGGACCTGTTATATTAGATGTTCCAAGATGAGCGCGCATCATGAGTTCGCAGAATATAATTATTCTGCAAACTCATAAATAAAACAGGCAATATCTGTCATATATTTGCAAGAATATTATTTTACAATCAAAGTTAGTTTTTTCTCATAATTTCAACAGTTAATTTTTGAATATAGGGATGCACAAATAATCTTATTTTACATGTAAACGTAGATAATATAATAATAATAATGAATGGTCGAGTGTCTAGCACTCTGTACCCTAGGTTTCGAGTTCCAGTCCCGGTGGTGCCATGGATGTTTCTAGTGGTTAGGAATCCACTTTAAACCGTAGGTCCCGGTTCAACATGATCATAGAGTGTAGCGGAGGTAGTGTTACTCCGCGTCCGTAGCTTATCATTAAGCTACACGCACCTCCTGGGTAGTGCTAAGTGAGTAACGTCGGTGCAGCTCTTGCCTTAAGGCATCCAAGACAAGTGTCTAAATCAGGGATGGGCCAACTCCGGCCCACGGATAGAATTTTAATTTGCCGGACCGAGGCAAATTAAAAGAAATATATATTTTTATATTATATATCCCTCTCCTTTTCTGCTTTGATTAATTATTATTTTTTTCTTCCTTTTTTTCCAAAGGACTGATGATCTTTTTAATTTCTCTATTTTTGTTCTACAAAACATAAATCGACGGAAACAGCAAGCACAGACAGCTTTCAATCAGTAAAGTGTTAAAAGCAGAAGTTCTTTGTTAGTTATAGCTGTAGAGTGGCGCCAACAAGCGTTATCTCTTTCTCGGGGAGCAGACATATGGGAATCCAATATAGGTGAATTAGAGTATAGGTGATATAGGTCCAATATAGGTGAACCTCTCATGTGGCAGACTGCGCATTTTTAGCTCCTGCCAGCGGTTTTTTCTTTTGGCGCGAGTTCTAATAGTGTTGATTGCGTATGGAAAGTTTGCGGACATATAGCATCATTGTGAAAATTGAAATTATCATTGAAATTATTAAAAGTATAGCGTAGCTAGTGCTTGTTTGGGTTATCCGTAAAATATTTCAAAAAATAAAGTATATATATTATTGGTTAATAATATTATAAATATTATGGTAATAATAAATGTTTATTAATATTATAGATTTTTTTTTTTTTTAAATTTTTTGAAAAACTTTTTTTCTTGGATTTTTGGCCCGCGACCGAAAAAGTTTGCCCATCCCTGGTCTAAATGTTAGCCAGCTGCATTAGAACAAAATAATAATGATAATGATATTAAAAGCACATGAGGCCCGCGAGTTGGTCACCCCTGGTTTAAGCAAAACTTTTAAATCTTATCTAGCAAAAACTTGACTACATAATCAGGTATTAAAAAAGGACAGGAAATAAAATGCAAAGGGAGGGACACTTTGGCACGGTGCCAAACACCCTTTACTCACAAGCGTAGTTTAGCTTTGCTTCTATTTTTCCCGCGCAAATGATTCAACAATTAAGCGGTTTAACTTCCTGCCTTTACGCAGAAGAACGCACGCGAGTGGTTCTATCAAAAGTAAAGCAACAGCTGAGAACATTATAAAAAACAAAACTGGTTTTAAAGAGCTCAAACTGACGTGGAAAAAAAAAAAGAAGTTGCTCAATTTCATCCCCAGAAAGGATGTGCAAGAGGAGAAGTATGCAGCAGGTTTTAACACGAAAGCATTTCATATCTTGATGACAGTAAATGATTTTCATGCTTCGCTACGCGGAGACGGGTTGTTAAAAATCTGCATATCCAAGTTCGTTCGTGTGGTGGCAACATTTTTTTTTTCATTTCCTTCTATTAGCTCACACTCTCCTATATATATCTTGTTCAAATTTTCAATCGTTAATAAAACACTTTTGATTCATTCACTCAAGTTCAAATACATTTTTTTTTGAACTTGCGGTGGATGACACTTGATGTTAATTCAGTTTTTTCAAATATTAATTCAGTAATTAAATTTACTTAATTAATTTTAGTTTTTAGATTTAAGTTACATATATCTACCAATAGATGGCGCCAGATAAACTTGAATTATTTGAAATGAATGAAAATTATTTATAAAAAGGACTTTCTGCAATATAGTGAATATCGTTCAATCGTTCATAAAACACTTTTTCAATTCCTTCTATTAACTCACACTCTCCCTATATATACATATCTTGTTCAAATTTTCAATCGTTCATAAAATACTTTTTCAATTCCTTCTATTAGGTCACACTCTCCCTATATATATCTTATTCAAATTTTCAATCGTTCATAAAATACTTTTCAATTTTCATTATTCTCCCTATATATATCTTATTCAAATTTTCAATCGCTCATTAGCTCTCCTATATATATCTTGTTCAAATTTTCAATCGTTCATAAAATACTTTTTATTCATCCATTCAAGGTTCAAATACGTTTTTTTAAAACTTGTAGTGGATGACACTGAATGTTAATGCAGTTTTTCAAATATTAATTCAGTAATTAAATTTAATTAATTTTAGTTTTTTTTTAGATTGAAGTTGCATATATGTACCAATAGATGGCGCCAGATAAACTTAAAAAAATGAATGAAAATTATTTATAAAGGACTTTCTGCAATAGAGTGAAAAAAAAAAGTAAAAATTGACTTAAAATTTTTTTTTTTTTTATATTACTTGTTTTTGATATTCTGGCATTTCGATAAAAGTGGATGAACAAAATCAGGGATTATTTGTTTTTATCTTTTCTGTAATGAATGTTAAGAGAAAATCGATATTATATATATAGATTTAGATCCTTGAGAGTTTAGTAATACAGAGCTGGATCATCGCATTGGCAAATGTCTAGGGCCCGGTCAAACTTTTTATTTTGGAAAGATTTATAAATAAGAAGATTTAGAATTTTTATAGCGATAAGAATAATATTAAGTACTACTGTGTCCAAAAATTAAGATTAATTTTCGGTTTAAAATTGGCGTACCCTTATGGGATTTCAATTTTTTTTTTTATTTCTATTTAGATTGCTGGTACTGTTCTTGACATCTGTGTGAGATTTGATGTCATTGGTGTTTGAGTTATGCTTGGCTTTGTGAGACGCTAAAACTGATTCCGGCGATTTTTAAATGTCTGAATTCATTGAGCAAAGAACTTGCATTCAATTTTGTTTGCTGAAACGCGTAGAATGTTGCAGAAGGCATTCGGTGAGCATTCCTATGCTTACAAGTGGTATAAACAGTTCAAAGAAGGCAGAGAACGCGTTGAAGACGAAGAGCCCTCTGGCCGACCATCAACCTCAGCCGACGAAGCTCGCGTCAAAAATTAAATATTTGGTGCTTGTAAACCACCGATTTACAATTAGAGAGCTTGCTCATAATGTTGGAATTTTCAAAAGGATCGGTCAGTTCCATTTTGAGCCTCAAAAGCGTCAATCTCGATTGGTACCGAAAACACTGAATACTCCAGCTCACACAGCAATGATTCTGCGTGACTTTTTCGCCAAAAATGAAACCCATATCGTTCCACCGTATTCACACCGTGTGACTTCTGGCTATTCCCTAAACTCAAAAGACCACTGCGAGGATACCGTTTTGAGTCGATTGAAGAAATTCAACGTGAGTCGCCGTGCTCTTTGAAGGCCATCCCTGCCGATGATTTTTAGCATGCATTGAGGATTGTAAAAAAGTTGGCATAAGTGCATTGTGTCGGAGGGGATTACTTTGAAGACGATGGAATAAATTTGGAAGAATAAATAAAGAGTTTTTGAAAAAAAAAAAAAAAATAATTGGTCTTACTTTTTGGACACAGTAGTAGGCTGCTTCAAGTTTACGTTTTTTATAGCAAAAAAAATATTATTTGGTCATAGTGTGTATCTAAAATCTGAAGGAAATGTTGTTCTGATGTTTCTCCTTATTGAAAGTAAAACTGTTCAAACTTTTCTAGAAAAACAAAAATTTACTATCGTACATTAAATATATGTATATATATAAATTTTTTTCCCCATAAAAATTTAGATTTGTTTTAATTTCTTACATTATTTATTTGTGTTTTATATCTTTGTATGCTCTATTTCTTGTAGGAGAGGGAGGGGCCAGTAAGAAGAAAATGTTTAGGGCCTCAAAGTGAGTTAATCAGTATCAATAAAGCTAAAAAAAAAAAAAAAAAAAAACCATATTTATAACTTTTTGTATAACATTAAACACTCTCTCTATATCATTTTTTTTTTTCAGATAAAACATCAATAATTCTATTTTCATTAAAATCATTCTCATGCATTACAACACATAAAATTAAAATTTTCACTAAATGTTTTACAACAGAAGTTATTCAATTATATATATATAGCTTAAGTCTTTTAATGTACAATTTACCCATAAAATTATGGTGTGTATTGTAAAAAATAGTAAAATATAAAAAGTTGTTGATCAAGGAAAAATAACTTTTAAAAAAATCTATAAATCTCTTAAAATCCACACATTTTGAACGAAGATTTTATGTTTAAAATTTAATGTAAAAACAAAATGCATAACAGCAATTTTAAACACAAATAAAAAGTATAGAATTCTAAGCGATTTTACAAAAAGCTCGTGAAAAGAAAATAAATAAAATGAAAATGTCTAAAATTTAAAGTGGACAAGAACACGAAAAACCCACCTCCTCAAAACGATATTTATGGGTAACAAAAAGAACAACGGTAATAATAAATTGTAACAATATTAAAAAATAGTAATAAATAACAAATAATCAATACAATAATTAGTACTATATAATTATTAACAAATAGTAACAACAGTAATAATAAATAGTAACAATATTAAACAAATAGCAATAAATAACAAATACCCGATATATTTAGGTACTATATAATTAATAACAAATAGTAATAACAACAAATGGGTAACGATGAAACCCTATATATATTTTATAGGTAATACATGACAAAGAAAAGCCACATTCCACTAGAAAGTAACATTTTTTAGCTTATTAAAAATGAAATTCTGATATACGAAATTAAAAGGTTTTTAATTAGAGAAATTTCATTCAAAAACGACTGAATAGTTATTTTGAAAAGTTTTATTATTATTTTTAAATTTTAAAAATATTTTACAAATACATATATTGCAACAGACTACTTTTTCTCCGTTCATTAATGTTTAATATAGGACATGGAAAGCTGCACTTGAGCTTTACAATTTTTAATGTATTTAATAGAAATGCTTATTCTTTTTTTAATTTCTAATATTAGCTCACACACTCTCCCTATATATATTTATATATCTTGTCAAGAAATTTTCAATCGTTCATAAAATACTTTTTATTGATCCTCTCCAAGTTCAAACACATTTTGTGAACTTGTAGTGGATAACAATACAGTTTTCAAATGTTAATTCAGTAATTAAATTGAATTAATTAATTTCAGTTTCTTTTAGATTTAAGTTGCATGTATCTACCAATAGATGGCGCCAAATGTAAGAGGGAAAATTTCAACTTCATTTATAAAAGACTTGACTTTGAATTTTTTTATTACTTGTTTAAATGCAGATTTTAATTAATATATTTTTCAACTATTAATAAATACATTAAAAAAAAAAAAAAAAGGCTTGGACGATAGGCTATAGGATAACAGTAAAACGATTTTTAAGATTGTCACATTAAAAATATAACAAAAAAATCTATCTATTTTCAGTTTGAAATAAAATTTAAAATTTTCTTACCTTCCAGATGAGTTGATTTCAGTCTCTCAAGGGTGCATCATTTTCTTCGGATAGGTAGAAGTTGCCACGACCTAATGGTCTTTATTCTTCTCATCTTTTCGTTGTCGAAAATATACTAAGAATAATCCTTTCTGTTGCTGTATTTTCTTAGAATCAAGCTTTTATATATATATATTGATATTTTATTTCTTGTCGATTGTTGTTGTGCTAATGTGTTTCTCTTATAAAAAAAAAAATAGAATTATGTTTGCCAATAAGGCTTTTTTTTGGGGTTAAGAAATCTGTTTAAATTCACAGTTCAAACAGAAAAACCAAATTCTTGTTATATAAAACCCTTATTAGACTATATTTTGTCCATGGCTCTGAAACTTAGACTAATGAACTCTACTGAAGCATCTTTTGTTTGTGCTCTTTTATTCTGTAATTGTTTATTATCTGCCATTAGAAATAAAAAAGATTTTTTTAGGGAAATATTCAAAATGAGTTCTATAAAAAAATTGATTTTACACAATTTTTATCATGTGTGTTACCTAAAGAAGGTATTACATATTAAAAAAGTAAAATCAGTTTTAAAAAATAAAAAGTAATACCCATGATGATTGATAAAAATCCAGTAAAATCATATATATCGGCAGCTCTCTAATTTAGAAAAGGAGAAGTATATTGCATGAGTGGTGCCATCTATTAAAAAATAAAAACAGTAACACTCACGACACAGTTCTAGGTCAGGCTTCACTTAACTAAAAATTGACAAATAATAATATGTTTTCTAAATATCACTAGATGATAGATAATTTCATGTAGCATTTATTTGTTTATATAAATGATGTAAATTAGATTTTTGTAAAGGATCAAATTATGAGTGAGCAAGTGATCAACGGAGAGCAGAGGGTAAAACAAACAAACTTTTGTCAGTATTTATATATATTCCTTTTCTTCATTGGCGCAACTTATGCATGATCATCTGCTTACTGGCAGATTTAATATAGCTGTTGCCTTTTACAGGATAGGGTTTGTTTAGCCCTATGCCATCAGTCATATTAGACTAAGGCCATACATTTTAAAGTATATGTATATATATTGATCTTCTGAACATTGGGAAATGATCCATTTGATTTCACTAACAAGACTTGTAGCAACCAGTTACCAATAAATGTACAAATTAAAATAGATTTAATTTATTTGTTATAAAGTGAATAAATAATTTTTTTCTTATCAGAATATTGGACGTAATGTAATCAAATATACCTTTCAATTTTGACGTGAACAAAAAAAAAATTTCTTTAAATTTCTAGTATACAAGTGGCCATCTATTAAGTAATACAATTGGGGCAGGGGGTAAAAGAAACGCTCTCCTGATCGCAAGAGGTCGAAGTTTCTGATCTAAGCTCAGCTAATTTCGCTATTCAGCTAAGATGTGCACCTTGATTTTTGCCGACTGACACGGTTAGGTTTTGTTGTACACTTTCTCTTTTTTTTATTGAGTAAAAAGAATGTGGGAAAAAAAACTTTTCCAAGGTCTGAGATCGGCTTTATTTTTAATGTTTTCTATTTTTCAGAATTCATCGTTGCAGCCCACATCGTTAATCTTCAATTTTTTTAACTAGCATAGTCTCGATAGTTTCAGTTATGTACATCGACAACCGCGTCCCTAATTGTACCGGAATTTTTTAACTTAAGCTAATCTACCAAAATTTTTCTGGTCATTGTCTGGTATATTCATCTTCATTATTAATTATTTAGTATTTTTAAAATTTTTAATAGTGTACTAATTTTAATGTGAAATTTCCATTATTTTTATCACTTACTAACATTTTAAGCAGCAATTAAAATTGTAAATTTATTTATGAATCACGATGAGAAGGTTAAGGGAGATCTATCTCCATTGGTATGCCAGCTTTGCAAAAATAATTATATTTATGAAAAATTATATGTTTTATGCAATACTATCGCAATTCTATTATATCTTTACACGTTTCTGGAAATTTCATTTCGGAGATAGTATTTTCTTCGAATCGTGGAAAGAAATTGCAACTTTATTTCTGCCCTCTAAAGATGGCCATCGCACATGACATAAGCAATATGAAG
>BPLR01003508.1:0-52911 GCA_021605095.1 Caerostris extrusa
CTACGACTCGAAGAGAGCGAGTGCGTCGAACCTCCTTTCTGACTAAGTGATCCAACCCGGAACTTCAGTTTTATGTTCTATTGCTGTGGTCGATGGTGTGTATATGAAGGTGTAATTTTTATAATGTGTTTCGTCGTTAATTAAATGTTGCTTATGCGGAAAAAGAGTTTTAAAAGTGACTTATTTTAGAGACTAGACAGCTGTTAAGGATTGGCTAGATGCTATAGAGCCCCTTTTTCTGATTCTACAGATACGAAGATTTTAGCACAGCACTTGTATTAAATCTACATTCTTTTAAAATGTAATTTTAAAGATGCGACATAATTACCTTTCAATTAACTCTTTTAAAAGACTTTTCGCATTACACAGATATTTTAGGTTATTTAATTCTGTATTTTTTATGGACGACTTATCAGTTTGATTCGGTCTATTCATTCAGTAGTAAGACCAGTGTGCAACAAGGCAAATGTTCGAATTCACCGATGGCGTGGTTTGAAGTCACTGCTTTTAGAAACGAGGAGAAATGGGGTAATTATAACATATGTAAAAGTCTCGTATCGAAACACGGGCTACTTCGGGAGGTTGTTTCGGGTTTTCCCCCCATATAACATATAAATACTGAGCAAAAAAGGACTTTCCTTATGGTAATGATAGAAATACGTTGTCCCTTAATATAAATAAAAAAAAAAAAAAATTTAAATTAGATTTAAAGTATTGTCTAAAATTTTCTGGTGAAATGTGGTTTAATTATAGATCCTATGGCAAAATTTTTTTTTTTTAAAGTAGAAATAAGATATGATCAAATTGTTTCACTATAAGAAAAACCTGAATACGTTTTTATTTACTTAAATAACCTTGTGCTTTTTTAATTAAAGTTGCTATAATGAAACTAAATATACCATCATCATCATTAGCGAAACAGCCACATGGTGGGGCTAAGGCCGTCTGCTTACTGGCAGATTTCTTGACAGGAGAGGGTTTCTTTTAATGGGGTAAGATTGTCAGCCCTACGCCAATGCTCTACAGTCATATTTGGCCGGGACCTACGGTTTAAAGTGGATTCCGAACCACTACAAACGTCCATGGCAGTGTCGGGACTCGGGCAAAACCTGTGGTACCGAGCACCAGAGCACTAGTTACTCGTAAATATACCATACGATCTTTTAAAAAATCATATTACTTCTTAAAAAAAAAAAAAAAAAAAATAAAAACCCAACTTATTTTACAAGAATGAATTTATTTTAATAAACCAGGTTCGGGTTCTAAAAATTCTAAACACAGTATATTGATGTTGAATTTGGTGTTAATATATGTTGTCGACGTTTTGACTTCTAAATAAATCTTTGCACTTTTTTTTTTTTTAAATTGCATCATTATTTTTTTTTGTGTTTATATAGGCTTACATACTATTTACTAAGAAAATATTTATTCAAGAGGATATTATTCAGAAACAAAGCATTCTTAAGATAAAGGAAAATTAAATAATTTTTAATGATATGAGTTTAGGAAGTATTTAAAAAATTCCAATTAATCTATCATGCCATGTCGCGTTATTCTTTGATTTTTCAACTAATGAAATTACATCAAATATCCTATTATTAATTTCATTATATAATTTTATTACCATCATTTTATGAAAGTTTGAGTAATAAAGATTTATTGAAGTTAACCCATTAAAATACTTCTATTTTTTTAATGAAAAAGCTGTTAGTGCTAAAGCTGTCAATTATCAAAAATAAATAATTAAATATAAAAATTAAAATTTCAAAATGTCACCAATAATTTCTAACGTAAATATTAAAATGTTTGAATTTTCCTATAAATAAAGTTTTTTCATTCTTCAATTTATTGTATTATATATATGTGAAATGGGCCTGAATGGCCGAGTGCCTAGCGCTCGATACCACAGGTTTCGGGTTCGAGTCCCGGCGGTGCCATGGTTGTTTGTAGTGGTTCGGAATCCACGTTAAAAAGTAGGTCCCGGTCTAATAGGATCGTAGAGAGCGTTGTGGGGGCATTGTTACTCCGTGTCCGTGGCTTATCTTCAAGTTACACGCGCCCCCTGGGTAACGCAAAGTGAGTACGTCTGTGCAGCACTTGCCTTAAGGCATCCAAGACGTCCATGTCTGTGTTTGCCAGTTGCATTAGAAAGAATATATATATATATATATACATGAAATAACAATTTTTACTTTGCTGTGCTCAGATTTTCATTTCATCGTTTCGATTCAAAACTTGCGTAAAATAGTAACTTAAAAAGAAAAGAAAAAATTGGATTGACGTCATTGTTGTTTGACGTTGATCGTCTGACGTCATCTTTGTAATCACTGCTTTCAGAATGGGAGGAGACTTGAAGGCGATTGTGACAATATTCTTAAAAGAGTTTCGTAACGATTGTCAGACTGCCTGATGGAAGTTTTTAGTGCTCTCTCTCAAACAACGCATAAATGAGGGACATTACCCTAAAAGTCCTCCCTGATGGTACTGTCCTCCTCTTATCACCCGTCAGTGAGCTGTTCATAGGATAAATAAAGGGGTACATGAGCCCCATCGTTATTAAAAAGAACACCAGAGAAATGAAATTAATGAATTTTAGGAAATTAAAAACGTATAATCAATGCCGTAATATTAGGACTTGCTGTAATTGTTTCTTATAATTATGTAGTTGTTGGTTTATTCAATACCAATATTTAACTAATTTAGATGAATTTATTACATGTACATATTTAGAACTTACACATATTCTCAGAAGAAATAAGAATAAATAGAAACATTTTAAAATTAATGTGAAAAAGCTGCAGTAATTTTTTTTTTTTTTTTTTTTTTTTTTTTGAAGATTTTTTTCCACTTAAAAATCCTTCCATAACTTTTTTATCTATGTATATTTATGTTATTTTTCCTTTAAACTTAAGTAATGTAATCTTGTGAGTAATTTTTAGCAAATAAATATGCATCTTTTATCAGAGTGTGGCGTCATCTATTAATAAAAAATTAATATTAAACGAGAATCAGCAAAAATTTTTTTTTTTTTTAAAAGGTTTTTGAAAATTTTGCAATGACTAATGTTTTTCTACCCTTAAATAGATTAATTCAAAAATTTTCAGCAAAAACTTTTTTTTTTTTAATAGTAATTAATTTAACGTTTCCCGTTTAATTAGATGTTTTTGTAAATATTCTATAATAAATACCAAAAATATACTTAAATAAAATGATGCTTCAGTAACAATTTCCATTTTTTGTGTAGTTTTAATGATTTTATTTAATTTTTATTGAAGTATTTTTATTTCTTCAGATCAGTAATGCAGTTTTTCACAATAAATTTAAATTTTAATAATGTTTAGCTGAAATGTACTAGTCTTTTATACTATCTCGATTTTTTTTTTTTTTTTTTTACACAGAATTTATAGTTTGAGTCTTAAAAAAGGTAAACATGAACAGGAAATTTCATGATACTTTTAATGTACTTATTTTACAAAGATCTCAAATTCAACAGTAATATATATATAATATTGTTGGTTTTAAATAAACTTTTATTGAATGTCATACTTTATACTTTTTAAAATTTACATTTTGATACCATACAAATATTAATTTATGAGAATTATTTATATTGATTAATAAAAAAAACCCATTAAAATCGATATTTTCATTCTACTTTCTTTCTAACAGATGGCAGGACAGACTAGGGTTTTCCCTGTACTGGTTTAGTGACGTCACGGTCAAGATGTCAGCCGGAGCGTTCTTAGCTACAGGAGGGGAAACTACAACTCCTTTAAAAATTATCATAACAAGTTTCTAATCCTTGATGAACCACGTGCTTTCCATGCTTTGAATCTCGGCGCCTTTCGCTGCGGCTTAACAGCTGTTCCACACCGCTCTCTGTTTCTCTGAGGCATATGGTTATGAAAATGTAACAGACCCTGATTTTGTTAAAATGCTGACCCCGGCGACCGCTCACTTCGGAAGTTGTGTCATTCAAGCTTTCTACTCACGATACGAATGAGTTCACTCGCGGATTTCCTAGGCGCGAACGCACTGTTACTGTACAGAAGCTTTTTCAAAACTGAAACAGCGGCATTCAATATTCATATGTTTAGGCTTAATGGTAAGTTGTATTTTCGTACTACTGACTCTCTTATTTGAATGTTAGATATTAACCGGAAGTGTGCTTGTACTATGGCGTAAATAATTAAAAAGTTTAAATGATTGTGTAAATATGAATAACATAAGAGTACGAAGACGTGCTATTTAAGAACTGTTTTGAGGCCCACTGCCTATCTATACGGGAATTTCCGACGAAGGAAACCGATATCAGAAATCTGACAGGAAAAGGATATTGAACAGTCATGTATGCAGGCGTTAATTCTACAGGCGAAATAACGACTAGTGTAGCTGCGTTGGATAATGATTGCTCGCCTGATATTCCGGAGTGGAAAAAAATTCTAATCATGAAGAAACGCGCGGGAAATAATTCAACTGGGGTGGACGAGTTTTCTCGTAACCTAGATTCGTCAGCTGGTAGTGTAAACATCGCGTCTAGAAACGGTGGTTGTAGTAATACATTTGATAACTTGGCCGCTGGCGGCAACAATAACAAGTTTGGTAGGTCAGCGAAAGTAGTAGAGCAAGATTTCCGTGAAATTTCTCCTCCTAAAACAGTAACTATTGGCCATATCAATGTTGCGTTAAGAAGTGTAAAATCGACACCTGAAAACCAAAACACGTTTTCAGAAATTTCCAAATCTGACAGAGGTTCTAGTGGTGATTTCAACTGTCAAGAATTCGATAATGGGAATTGTCAAGATCTCCAGTATGGCCCAGGAATCGTTGATCGGTTGCGTGCACGTTTTCTTAATATGGGACTCAAACAACAACCCAAACCTGTAGTTAGGAGATTTTCGAGCTTGGAAAATTTACCTGGTAGTAACGCAGGTCCTTACCGAGTAAATGCTAGAGGCTTTCGGCAGAATGGTTTCAAACCCGGTACGGGCAGTGTGAAAAAGGCGCAAAGTATGGAAACTCTGATTTATACTACACCTGAGCAGCAAATTTTTGCTTCCAATCGACGGACGAGTGCTCGGTACGTCGGAGGTGTCAAAGGGAGAATTTTAAAAAATGTGTCTCCTATCTCCGTGTTGACTGACGAAAACGACGAGCCCAGAGAAAAATCCCCGTCGCCAGCCGTTTCGCCAAGGTTGTTCACTAAGTCAATTCGGCGGTGGGATTACAATCGAAGTGTTTCCGCGCCAAATATCAACGAAGATGAACTTCCCAAGCCTGATACGGTGAAGCACGTTAAAAAAATCTTCGAATCACCGCCGCTCGTTGCGAACTGTTCTGAGAAGCCATCGAATCACAGTGGCGGAGCGCGCTTCCGTAAAATTCCAGGTACGACCACAACACCTACCTCAACTTGTAATAACGGTGCCATAATAGGTGCTCGACCAGCGGTCAAGAAACAAGACGTCGTTCTCGACGAGGATTGTTTAGATGCCAAAACAAGTGCCAAAGAAATACCAGAATTGCCCAGTTGACATTTCTTCTTTAAAGAAAGAGGAGTTTCCCTTATCACCTGAGCGGGAAGTGGAGAAATGTGATGATTACAAGATAAATAAAGGTGGTTGTAGCCCGGTATTGGCCGATAATTTATCAGCTAATAGGTCACATGACACGCTTTTGCAAGCAAACGCATTATCTTCGAATTGTAGTCACCAGAATTTGATTGATACCCCACAGTTGGTGAACAGTTTTGAGAGCGAGGAAGAAACCGAGACTTCCCCCAAGGTCACACCCGAGCAGTTACCTCCAGTGGAGGGTGATAAACATACCGAGGTATTGTCTCAAGGTAGTCCAATCAGCGAAGTGGAACTTCTTCAAGAAGACGAATATCAATTCACTGGTGTCAGTAGCAACGCAGACGAGGGAATGGTCGTAGCGGGCGGTGAATCCTTCCCGAAGAAGGGAGGGTCCACCTGGCAAAAGGCCCCTCCGGCTACTACTTCTATTGTGTTCGATTTCCGGGGTAAAGATGTGAAACCGAACATTTCCCTGAATCCCACTCCTTTCGGCTGCCGGCCAGCCAAAGTGTCCCGGAGTTCGAAACGATCGGGTTCTCCTCCTCGTACCGGGATTAACAGAGACGATTCCAAGTCTTACATTGTAGATGAGGAACTTCAGAACGGTGAGGATGAAGAGGATTGGGATGAGATGGACATTGGAGCTGACCTTCCAGTTGTGTCCGGCATTGTGTTTTCGGGAGAGAATGTCAAAGTCGGACGAGGTGCCCTTCTAGAAAAAAGGAACAAAAAGCTAAGTTGCTTAATTTAGTATTTGGGATGCACTTTTATTAAGTCATGTATATTAACGTGCTCCTTTGCTATGTTTCAAAAATATAATGATGCTAAACAAACACACACATATATTTATTTATATAAATGTAAATAATGTCTGATTCGCTTAATCCTATATATATATATATATATATAATATATTACATTACTATTTTAATAATTAATATTTGTATATAAATATCTGATCCATACTTAGTATTTAAGATTTTTATATAAATGTCTTCAATTTTATTCTATATGGATTGGATTATAAATAGGAATATGACCCGATTCCATGAATTAATGTTGTCTGGCTAATTAATAAACTAGATAAGAAAAAATATATGTAAAACACTAATATTATTTATAGTAACATACTTATATTCAAGTATGTGCTGTTTGGATGAAATCTTTTTGCATATTTAAATATTTCTAAAGTAATATGAATATTATCTAGTTGTTTTGACAGTAATTATTAATTTTAAATGTGGGTTATACAGTCTCGAATACTTCTATTTATGAATTCAGCAGTGGGTTTATAGCAGTAAAAGGATTATTACAATATGATATTTAAAAGCATTTATTCTTAAATGTTAACATTTATTAACTAAACAAAAGTTGAAATATTTGTTAAATTTTTAACATAGTGTCAATAAAATTTGATCTAGAAATTAGTTATAATGAAAAATTATACAAGAAGCAATATTCTTCATAACAGCTGCATTGATAAATAAAGTCAAGATAATACTATTCCATACAAACACAATCTAGTATATTTTTTTAGCTGAAAACACTTATTAAAGTTTGATTCTAAAGCTAAGCTCTGGTTTAGATAATGTATTTTAAGGTATATTTCACTATAAATTATAAATAGAAGCATTAGTTTATGAAAACTTGTTCGTATTAAAATTGATCATTAATAATTATAATAATTATGAAAAGAGATAATGTTATTGGTAACAATTTATTATAAAAAGGAAAATCTGTAAATTAACTACAGAGTAAGCTTAAATGCTTAGTTTAACAGATCAGCTGCAAATTAAAAAATTAGTTTTTTATTAATTTAAAAATCACAAATACTGTTTAATCATATTAAAAGAAGTAGACATATTTGTTATTACCCTCCAGGAATATATATATATATATATATATATATATATATATATATATATATATATATATATATAAAATCTGTTTTGATTGGTTTAGTTTATTTAAAAATTATTTGAGTATCAGTGACATATAAAATACAGGTTAGTCTCTTATTTTATGGCATATAAAAATTATTAGAAATGAATACTTTATTTGGAAAGATGCATAAAGGAAGTGAAATATTTTGTTTTGAATCTATCTAAAATCAAGATAGAATGGGAAAATTAATTATTTTTATTTTTTTTATTGCTTAATAGTAACAAATCCAATATTAAATAGACTATATTTAATTACTTTAAATAACTTTTTATAACATTAAAAAAACTGATTAAAAAAATCATCAAGCAATTAAACACATTAACAAATTTTGCTGTTTTTAAAAATGAAAATATTATATTGTTGATAAAGTTAAGCCTCAATGAAATTTCTTTTGAGTGAAGCAATACATATGATGCATCTGAATATTTTAAGCTTATGTTTTCTATATTAAACAAGCAATATTATATTAAATTGGAAGAAATTTCAAAATATTATTTTTATCTTATTTTATTAGCTATTATCAGTTTTATTTTGATATATATTAGTGATTTATATTGAAGTAATAAAAAACAGCATCTTGTCATTTAATATGTAAATGATATTGTGTGCCTAGTATTTATTAAAATATAACTTTTACTTAAGAATCTAAAGAGTTTCTGCTAAATTGAAAGTTTTAAGAAATGTTCCAGTATATTAATTCTAATTGATCGTCAATTAGAACATTTTTGCCTAACTATTGTATGGAATAAAAGAAATTAAAAAGGGACTGAATTATAAAAGCTTGTTAATAACTTTCTATTGATAGATTTTCTTTTAAAGCTTTTAATTTTTGTATTCCTTCTAGCTTCTCATAGAAGTTAGCTCATTTTCTTTTTTTTTTTCAATAAGCATAAAAATTTATAAATGTAATACTGACCTTAAATAAATTATAGCTGTACAAAAACTAATGCTGCTTTATTTTATAGTGTTTTTTAGTTACACAATTTTTACAGTTTAATTTACTATGCATTGATCTTTGTTTTGGCATGTTGATATTCTATTGTCCTTTTAATTTAATAAGAATGTTTTAAAGTAGCACATTTTTTTTTTTTTAAAGATTGCATATTTTTTTGTAATAATTTTTCTTTTGTTATAACTCTATACTTAAACAATATCAACATTTTCATAAAGTTGTCTTTAAAGTATTAAAGGAGTTTAAAAAATAAATGTGATATGTGTGTGTGTATAATTTGCCTTTTTTGTAAAAATTTTTTTCTCTCCCTCATTTACTGGCACTATTTTGTAAACCATATGGAAGTCTACCAAGTTCTGTTTTAAAATTTAAATATGTATAATTCATAAAATTTGTGATTTTAGGAGATATGCTTCTGATTTAATTCAGATAATGAATTTTTTTTTAACCAGGCAAAGTGAAAATACTTTATTTAGGCATTTTACTTTTAAAAAAATATTTAAACTTTATATATTTGAGGCTTTTTGCTATTTTTCTAAAATTTTTATTTTTTGTATTATAGAAAGTTGTGAGAGTTAAGTTTCAAGAAAGCAAGTTGTCAGAGTTTCTTTAAAGCTATATAACATGTTGATACTTATAAATTTGAAATAATTTAATGAATGAGCAGAGTGATAAGTACTATGGTGAAGAAAGTGTAAATTCATTTTTCATTTTAATAATTCATGTTTTTAATAAGATGTTTAGTTTTATCATATTTTAAAAGACTTTTTAAAATATGATTAAGATAGATTAAACTATTTCATTATATATATATATAGACACTGAATATATATATATAATGAAATAGTTTAATATTGTCCAAAATATAAGACAATTTATTGCAGTGATAATTTTCTCTTAATAAGCTTAATTAGAAATTTTTATAAAAACATTTTTAAATTATTTAATGTATTTTAATGATATATAGCTAATAGTCAAAAAAAAAGTTATGGTAATATTAGTAAGTTTTTATGGTAAATAATTTAAAATTACTTAATGTGGTAATTTAAAATATAATATTTCATACTTAAGCAATATTTTTAATAACATTGTTATGAATGAAAATTATTAATCAGTATAAGGATTTAATTGATTTAAAGATTTTGTTAGTTTAAAAAAAACGTATTGCTAAATTTTCCTTTAACTTCTAAAGAAATGTTTCATTTTATTGACTAATTTTACTTTTATAATTTCTAGCATTTTAAAAATAAATTTTTTATTAGGATAACATGTTAAAGCTCGATTCATTTATTTTATCTTCTATTAAGCCTATCTTAAAGGCTCTTTTTATTATGATTAGTTTTCAACTGCTTAAACTGATATTTGTTAGTTTTATGAAGTATAACTGTGCCAAGTTTAGTAAAAAGGAATATCTTAATTTTTGTCATTAATTATACATCAATATAACTTTTTGTTGCAATATAAAATGTATTCGACACACACATATGGGAGTGTTAATAAATTATAGCTGTATAAAAACTAATGCTGTTTTGTTAGTGTTTTTAGCTATATAATTTATCTATTTAAAAAAAAAATAAACTCGCCGATTACTTGTTTCTAACTTAAAGCAAAGTATTATTAAATATTATTTTTTTTTTTAAGAATATGACTCATAAAAAATGAAAACCCAAGATTTTCCTTTGTTACAATAATAATTTTTAATATTCTGATTTTATGATGCTTTAAGTGTCTCATAGAGTGAACTAAATACATGAAAGCATCTTTGGCTGTCAAAATATAATTTGCTAATTTTTAATGGTTAAATGATGTATTATTTTGTAGTTCAAAGTCTTAAATATTTTGAATAAAAAATAAAATTATTCATTTATAATGAACAAAAAAAGCGTTTTTATATACATATTAAACTTTATTTTGTTAACTTACTTATTTAATCTTTAATTACAAAGTGTAAGAATTTATTTGGCTATATTATTAATTTGTTAAATGTATACTATTATGTGTACATTCTTTTTGTTTATTAAATTGTGCAAGTGCTTTCAATGTTATGTTATTCTAAGCATGCTTTTTTATTTACTTGAATGAAACTAAATATTCTGTTGATAGTTGTTTTTGCTTTTTAAATTTTTAGAGTAAATAGGAATATTAAACAAATTAGTGACAGAAACTAAGATAGTAGTTATCATTTACTTTTGAAAAATTTTAGACTTATAAAATTGTAATTTAAAAATCTTAAAACATTTATACCAGTAGGATAATTATAATATGTAGTTTCTGTAATTGGAAATTACTTAAAATTGTAGCAAAATCTTTAATTGAAATTTTCATTCTTTTATAGCATGCTGTGATTAAGCATTAAACAGAATGTGCTTAATTCATGCAAATATTTATAATTTTTTTAACCTTGCTGTAGGTTTATCTTCTTTCTAAATATCAGCATATTTTCTTTAGTAAAATAAATTCTTAGTGACGAACAAATAAACTTAAATTTTGAATGTATTTAAAATTGTGTTTTATTTTTTAATTTTTTAGAACGAAAAAAAAAAAAAATGAAAAATAATAAATATTAAAATTTATAATTTTAACTTGGATGTATACATATGTTTTCGTTATAATATAAAAGTTTCTTTTGAGAAATATTTTATTAAAATTTAAATTCATTTTTTAAAATATTTTGAAGACATTTTTTATTTAGGTTAGAGGATGTATTCTGATTTTTATTCATATTAATTTGATTAAATTAAAATTTTAATTTCTGAAATCTCAATCATAAATGTAGTATTAGATGTGTTTGTTATTTAAAATTTGTTTAATTAAAAAAAAATGATCTGGAACTATTATAGGGTTCCCCCCCCCCCAAATATTTCAACATTCGATTGAAACTAATGGAAATGAGTATCAAACTAAATCAAATATGATGCTGTAGCTACATTAAAATATCTTGTGTAATTGAAATGCATTTTTTTAAATAGGCAGCTAGATGTAATTATATACAGATATTAATTTTCTTTTAATCGGACGTTGTTCCCAATATACCACATTTTTATAAGTTTTCTTGGGAAAAGGAAATAATCATTTGTTAATGCTAAAAATTCAGGAAATTATACTCTGTAGAAATATAAATTATACTCTCAAATTTGGATTCATTATTATCTGATGGTCTTTTCTTTGTAAATAATAAATTTGATAAGCATTAATATAATAAAATATGTCAGAAAAAAGTACTACTATAGCTTTACATTTAAACATAACATATTTTCTTTCTGCTTTAATTTGCCTTTATAATGCTAAAAGATGCAGTCTTCCTACTTCTCTCTGCAGTCAAAGCACTGGTGCTTAGACAAAGAGAACCAACTATTAATTAAAATCCCAGACAGCACGGCTTCTGTCTGGTAATAAAAGTCCTCGATTAGAGTTTGTCAGTTTCTGACTAGAGTTACTGTGTAAATATTTTTGCAGTAAATGTCTTATCTACTGTAGAAAAAAAGTTGACTTTGTGTATTTAAACTCTGTGCATATATGCTATACACCATTTCAATGTTAAAGAACTGTGTAAATATTTTTCTTTTTACTACTTTGCTTTTTCAATTTTTTTTTTTTTGTCAAAAGAGTGCTATGAATGTTATTGTTCTGGTATTAAAATGAATTAATCAATAAAAATTAAAATGAATTAATCAATAAAATAAAGACTTCAAATCTCTTAATCTCGCGTTATATAGATAGTTGACTATTCACTAGTATACTTCCGATTTTGATAACATCGTGATACGTTTATTTTCTACTTGACTGCTATGAATTAAAGCTAATATCTCAATTAAAAATAGCTTTTTTTTTTTACTTAGCTTTTTGTTTGGATAATGAGTAAATTTTAAATGACCACATTAATTACATGATGCTGTTCATGATCATCAGTAAATTTTATTTCATCTCTAAACGAGAATGTAAAGCATTTCATTAGCATCTTTATTGGTCATAGTCCTTACTTTTTGTAATGAAAACGGGTTGTTTTATTCGTTTTCTAAATTTAATGTACAAAAAACAAAAACTTAATTTTATTTTATCGCCATATGAAGCTTTAAGGAATGCTTTGGGCGAAAACTCTGTATCGAAATTATTTTTACCCAGAGAATGCCAGGAATGTAAAATGTGCATGTTTAATCGCGAATAATAGTTTTACTAATTCTTTAACAAATTGTGTTGTTACTTTTTATATAACGTATGTAAAATAATTTTTTCTTTTAGCTACTATTTCCTTTATCAGTATGAATTTCTACCTACAAAAACCACATAAAATAGTTTATATTTGTAAATATATAATTTTAACCATTCTCACACTTTCTTTTTTAAAACTTTGACAAATATTACCCGAGATGTATATCTAGTATATTATCGGATTAGCGGATTAAGACAAAATAATTTGAGTAACTCAAAATTGAATTAATATTGATGAATTGTTGAAGTTCATGGTACATTCACAAAAATATCTGATTTTTAGGATTAAATTCTTAATTTCCATAATATCAGTTATTGTAATAAATCTATTTTGCATTAATGATTTTGACATTGTAAATAATTTTACATTGATTGCTATCTTATAGAGATGGTTATAACTGCTATTTATTTAATCCACAATAATTTGAAGCGTGCACTTAAACGGTCACGTTGTGATTACCCATTTCATTTAAATTTCTAAGATTTTTATGTAAGCTGTTTGAAAATTCTGTTCTCTAAAAATGAAATAAGTATTATTTATACATATCTGTAGTATAAGGCAGGTAATTTTTAAACAGAGTTTCACATTCTGTTGAAAACTTTCATTAAATACTTATCTTTGTGTTGCATAATCCATTTTTAAAAAAGAATATTGTAAAATAAGCTAGCCCCTCTATAAAATTTAAGAATTAAAATGGATATAAAAATACCGTGTTTTTCACTCCCTAAAACCTGTGGAAATAACAGCTTTGTATGTGTTAAGTTAAAACATTTTTTATTGTAAATAGCGTTGTTCTTTCCTTACAAAATCATTAACTTATGTGTGCGTGGTAAAGTAAAATGAAAATTAGAGCTGCATTCATTAGCTGTCAATCACTTTTAAGAACATTCACGTCATCACCTTTCAATGGAAACAGAAAGCGTTAACCGTGGTGAAATAGGGAAACATTGATTGTTTTGTAAACAGAAGGTCGTAGGTGCACGTGGGGCGTAGTCCGATTAACACCTTTATTTAGTTATTTTGTCTTTAGAATAGAGCGCGATCGATTTTTCTTTCTATAGTTCTCTAGGTCAATTGAAAGGTGGTAAATACACGAAAATTTAAGACAGAACAAAAATAATTCAATTTCAGTTTTTTTGAAGCGAGTAAATCTAAATAGAAAGTCTTTTAATTTTTTTTTTTTTTCATTCTCATTTAAAGTTATAATAAATACATAAAAGTTATTTAATGAATAAAGAGAAGGTCACACTAATGGACAAAAATTGTCGACAGTAAAAAACAGAATCGATTTTCGTCCAGCGAGGCCAGTCAATGAATTTTTAACACGTTTTTGATTGGTGTTTTTGCGGTGTACATGCATATTACATTAGTCAATTTACTAGTCATTCAATCGGTAAAAGTTATTTTGTATTAGCAATGAGTTCTTTTTAAGTAATTAGAAATAGGTTTCACTAAGATAGAAATTTTTAATTAAGGAATATTATTTAACAAAAGATTTCAAAATTATTGTGCAGATAAGAGCACAATGGTAAATATCGATATTATGTAAAACAATATTCTTAGCGTAATGATTTTTCTTTTTAACTTTTAAAATTTTTAAACTACTTAACTTCTTGCATTATCTAAAAATTTGGTAAAGTTTTTTTTTTTTTTTTTAATTGTCTCTTTCAAAAAATTATTTAAATCCTTATTAAATTGTAACTTTTCTAATAAGTGTCAAAAATGATAAATCTCTCTTGCCTTGTAAAACAAATATTGTTTTACCTTTTTTCATGCCGACTCCAAATATACTCATCTGTATCTATTTTCTTCACTTCTCACGTATTCACGAACTCTTCCTCTTTGCGTCACTTTCATTTATTATGTACCCTTCCTATTAACTCCGGCATCTCTATTGAATACTTTCTTCCCTGCGCTGCGTTAAACGAAGCGTTTATGTAACCTTGCGGTCTTGTTATGGGATCGAAAGAGGAAGTCATCCGGGTTGATTAAGATCCTAAATGACCGTGCGCAAGTGAAAGTTAACTGGACGAACAAGACGTGACTTGGTTTTGTTCTCGGTGTTCCGCTTAGTTTCGACTTGTACAAGGTAACAAAGGCGTCGGTAAACCACATATAATGTTTGATGACAAGGCTTTTCCTCTTTAGATATCTTTCAGTAGGCGCGGTTTCAAAGGCGTGGTATAGCTTTATAATGTCTTTTTTACTTTAAAACAGTTCAGAAGAAATAAAACTAGCAAATGAAACCGTATTTGCTAGATATCAAAAGTATTTTTAGTAATTTCTTAATGTCATTGACCCTTAAATGCAATAAAGCAACTATAAGTTTACTCCAGGGCATTAACATAAATCATAACTTGTTGTTTTAAGTATATATTATGGTGCTTTGAAAGAGCTTGATATATCTTGCATCTTCAGGCTCGTTTTTTATTATGGACTTTAATAAATATGCATGTACGCAAGAAATAAGTGTGTATGTCTGAAGCCTTTTAAAAAATTTTATCTTAACGAATTAGCTTGCATTACAAATAATGAAAGAATCTTGCGAATATTTTGCGATGTTATTTTCTACAAGAATTCATTATTAAAACATAATGTTAGAATAATTAAAATAGCATGATAGGATACTGTTTATCGTAGTACTTACTACGATAAACAGTATGCTTACTAGTTAGTTTACTGTTACAGAATACGTATCTACTGTCATCTGATTTGTGTTAACTACATTTAAACTGTATAGAATTTTAAAGAACTTTTTAAATCGCCATAAATGTCCTAGCTGAACTAAAATACTTAGGTAAATTTAAGACTTCTCCATTCGTGCTTATTAATTTATGCTGTTTATTTTGATATGAGTTTATCCTCAAATTTCTATAAAGTTTTGATTCTTTTTAAAGGTTAATTATCAGGTTCTTTGAATAAACATTTAAAATGTATTTTGAGATGAAAGCATTTTTAATATTAATACATGATAATGATTAAAAGTTGATCGGACATTTAGTGCCTAGTTCATGTCAAAACCGAGATGTATTTTATAAACCTAAATACTTGAAAAGTTTTTGAAATTCATATGCCACCATTTTATTTTTATTCATTCGAATGTCTGCTGGGCTGGGAAAATAGGTTTTAAAGTTTTGCATTGAATGTTCATAATTTATGAGTACTCAACCGTGTAATTCTGCATTTGTGTGCTTAGATTCACGATTGATTCAAGTGACATCTTTGTAAGGAAATTCACAAAATCATTTACAATCCGATTTGTTTTGAGATAAGATTTAAAAAATGTATAGTCAGTCATGTATTATGCAGAATGCATGTTGAATTGCCCAGGCTAAACACTCAAATGTTCCTCAAGGTGAACTCATGAAACATGTCATATATTAGCAGCTTTATGTGCTTTTATACAGATTATTTTCAGCTATCTGTTAAACTTCTGGAAATGATATGAGAGGTTGGCCTTGCTTTTCTATGAATAAGCTAAAACACCGAATTAAACAAATAAATCGATTCTATGACAAATCAAATAGCATAAAAATAAAAACAGGCCCGAATTAAACAAATAAATCGAATTCATGATTCCTTAAAGAGGCAAATGAAAATGGCTCTATTAATGTCCAAAGTTCAACGGCATCCATTCGAGTATTGTATTATCTTTCCGAGTAGTCGAAGAATAAAGATATCAAACGTTTCGGATGTCCAGTTATCATTTTGAGGGAAGGGTAGATAATGTATTAATGTTTTCTGATAATTGACAGGGTTTTATATCTGTTCTAAGCATGTAAGCGTGTATTCAATGTACATTGCTATTCATTTCATAGGTTCGCATAATATGAACAATTATTAAATGTATAACAGTGTAAGGTAACCTACACATGTTTTTATCAATTGTGTAGATAGGAAAAATTTAGCATCGAATTGATTATCGAAGTAACTGGTTATTTTTTAGGCAAATATGAAATTTTGATTTCTAATGTTGACATCGCTTTATTTAAAAGTACTGCATAGCATGTTACTAAATCGCGTAGCAAATGCCTATTATATTTTTCGTCCTTAAGAGAATAGTGTCAAAGTTTTTGTTTAACTTTTCGTTTGGTTGCTTTATGACCATTTTCGATAAATTTATTTACTGTCTTGCTAAGTTTCTGTGACTTTGATTTACCATTTCTTTTGATTGGTTCATGTTCTCATTCACATTCTCATGAAAATAGTTTCACAATTGCGGAATAGCTTGAGCACACCATTTCGCCCTAGATTCCTTCTTCCTCAATTTGCTGTGATGGCGATTGCAAATAAACCTTCATTTTATATGCATTTCACTATTATTTGATAGCGATTTTCCCTTTTCCAGAAAACAACTTAATGCCTCATTTGATCCATTTGTATACAGAATAGAAACCGTACTTCTGTTGTTTCCTGCATGTTTTTTCTTCATCTGTGTGATAGTTGTGGTGTGCATAACAGTTATTTGATCGCTATTTTAAAATTTCCCAATTTTTAGTTCTTGCTTTCAAATATATTATGAATTATTTAATACTTTAAAGAAAGATGTGATCTTTATCTGTTTTCTCAGATATAGCATGTTTTATCAGGTCCATTTCGTTTATTGAATCTATGATTTCAAATCTTTCTTTTTTCGAATTTAAATTATTTTCGATTTATTTCAGGTAGATTTACCTGAAAATTTGAATTATTTTTACATTTAATAAGTCTGTGAACAAAATGTGATTAACAAATTTTTATTGTACAGCATTGAAACATAAGCAAAATTTGTTTAAAAGAATATTCATTGTTTTTCAACCTTTATAATTAGTGGAAAGTGACAAAAACATGGCATTAATGTCAATGCTTTTACTTATTTCTTAATGAAACTAATTTCAAGCAAGTAATGCAATTTTGATCTTCATGCATTGTTACACTTGATCAATTATTCATTTTTAAATTAGGTTGTAGCAGAACTTCATCTCATGGTAGAAAAGTAAGCTAAATTACATTCTTTTTATTTCCTCCTATTTCAGGAGATGTTATACAATCGTAACTGCTTAATGGTTTCATGTGCCTTGAATTAGTGATTCAGTGGTTCAAATACAAATATAAATCAATACATATCATTGATTGAGAAACATACTAGTTAATCTTTAGAATTTTTCCCAGTTTGTAAATTAAAATTTTTCTCAGTAGATATTTTATTTCGCGAAAATATTAGCAAAATTAAAATTTTGTCTTGTTTATGTAACTTATAAGTATAAACGTTGAACTTTACTAATTAGTTTAGCAATAAGAAAATATAAAAAACAAATTTTTCATTAGTTATGCACAATAAAAGTGTCGGACATTTTGAAATGCAATTTAATTCTATGTTGATTTTGGCATTTCTTGTAAAAGTATTAATTTTAGTTGATGCATGGAATGATCTCTAAAATAAAAATGTATTAAAAAAAGTTAAATGAAGGTTTTGCAATCGAAGTTTAATATCACTTCTGGCATTTAAATAATTGTAGCGAATTCAAGAAGATAGGCAAAAGTTTGATTTATCAGTCAAGCTATTAGGGAAAATGATGTTTAAACTATAAAACTTGTTAGAAAGTTATTCTCTTTAAAAGGAAATTTTAAAATAAAAGGGGGGGGGAAATGTTGATGTGCTAAATATAATTTCATTTTGATCGGCCAATATGGAAAGAAAACTAGTGTTAAATGTACAAGCATATTTAATAACAATTTTGCTGTTTGTATTTTGTATCCTCATTTTCTTGATCTGAATTTTAAATTCCTAAATGTAATACTTCATTAAAAAAATAACCTTGAACAATGTGAGAAAAAAATTTTTCTTTTCCAGAACAAAAAAAAAAAAATTTGTGAAATTCCTTGACACAACACCCAGGACATATAGCGTCAATGACTTATGCTTGATAGATTTTGTGTGTAACAGAAAGTTTAATTGGAAATATTTCGTGAAATTTTTCACTACTCAGACACACACACCCAATGCGTATTTGTTTTGATTGATGACTTCAGCTATGAAAGCAATCTTATCTGATAGACCAATTTAAAGTTTCCATTCGGCAATGAAAATAATGTTATCGCATGACTGTAGGGGTTGTGAATAAGATTTGTGTGTGCTAATTTTCAATCATTACTGACTTATCTTTTTTACGTGCTTCACAATCTCTGCAGCTCTGTCACTTTTACTTTCATGGTTCGCTTAGTATGCTAAACTGAGTAGCAATTTGGAAGATGAACTCAGGCGTTTAGTTTTTCTTTGTGTGAAATCGTCTGTAAATGGGGATAAAATAGGCACGTTTACATTTTATCCCCCCTTCCTTTTTTTTTTTTTTCAATCTGTGGATTGTATGTTGCAAACTTAGACCAGAAAATCTTCGTTAATTTGATTTAAAAAAAAAAAAATTCTTCATTGTTATCAATGCGATGTGTTTGATATTCTTCCTGATATTTATGGACTCGATTACAAACATTGAGCATTTGATTAACTTTCTGTTGTATTAGTTTTTAACTATTAACTTTCTGGCTAACCAATATTATTGAATAATATAATTAAAGTTCTTCGATGCAATATATGTAAACGATTTTCCTTATTCATTGCTTGGTTCAGAATTTTATAAAATATAATTAGTTCAATTTATTAAAGTCGGATTTTGAGAACTTCAAGTATTGTCATGCAGTTATCAATATTCAGAACAATAGTTTGGAATTGATTTTACCAAATTAAACCAATTGATCTCAAACCTTGGTTTAGTGAGAATAATATAAAGTATTTTATTTATTATCAGTTTGCGTGGATTTTTAAGCTGCGTTTTTCAAACAGAGAAATATCTTCTAAAAAAATTGCTTAATCTGCTAAAGAGAATCCATAAGGAATCGTTCATTTTTATTATTTTCTTTTTTTTAAATCGCTCCAAATAAACGTTTTTTGTTTTTTACTTAAAAATGTGAAAAATTAAACGCTCTAAATTTTACTTTTCATGTAAATGTTGAAACAATATACAAATTGGTCTCCAATATATTCCTATCATATTTCATAAATGTTTTTAATCTTGTATTGCATTTATCAGTATGTTTTTTAATCTTATTTCCTGACTACCTCAGCGATGGTATTTCCAACATTTACTTTTCGATTGTGTTATTGCGTGCATTTTGAAAATAAAACATCTTTTCAAGTTTTTCAAATACAAAACCGTTCCTTTTGTTAGTAATTTTCATCTGTCATAACATGCGCTTCAGTTGATTTATGTTTGTCAAAATAACCACACAAAAAGAAGCACGCAAGACGACGCACGTTTCTGTTTGTAACAATTAATTTAAATACCTTGTGTTTTCTCGAATTTTATAATAAACTTCGTATTGTACATACATTTCTTGTTTGTATTTATAATGTTATCAGGAAAAAAAAAAAATAAATGCAATTTTTTCTATTATAACTGAACATTGAATATTACAAAAAAATTTATTAGCTCCAAGTGTCCTTTGATTATACAAAGCCAATCAAATCTGAATTTATTGACAAAAATGTTTCTTGAAAGAGGTAAAAAAGTCATGCCATTATAATCCACTAATCCTTTTAGTATTTGCTTATCATACTTATTTATTCTGTATGTGTTCTTTCATGTATAATATATATACTCTTTTCTGCAATCTCTATTATAGTCAGTCACAAAAGTCATCACAAGCACCTTTTATAAAATACAGGGATTTAAGAAATTATAAATATTTAAAAGTAATTAAATTTGCGGCATCATTAAATTTTATAATTTAATCAATATTTTTAAGTAAATGATAAAACTAAATTACCTCTCCATAATACAGGAAAGAGGGGGGGGACATGCAAAATTGATGTCACAAAAATCTACATTACAAGAGATGTTTTGTAGAAAGCATTATATTCATTTTAGCATTAACGAAAAGATGCTGCACGCCATTATTGAAAAGGGAATCTTGAATATGCGTTAATCAATTTGTGTTGTTATTGATCCTGTTAAAATGGCTCCAATACGATTAGTGTTGACGTTAGAATTTGATAAGGTAAGGGGAAATAATTATTAAAAAAATCTTGCGTTGAAATTTCAAAAATTGTTAGTAAAAGATGGTCTCGAACTAAAAGAATTGTGAAACAACTGGTTACATTTTTAACAAACTTCGTAATGGACGGCCAAGAATTTGAATGGTCAAGTTGATGATGAAAGTGAAGTTAAATTCGAAATTGTCCGCTCCTGAATTAACGGAATATGTTGCAGTGACAATTAGTAAGATTGTTAATGCAAAAACAGTTCAAAGAATCCTCTGATCTAAAGAATTTCTTGGCAGAGTTCCGTGAAGACCGCTCGTTTATTGAGCAAATCAAAGAAAATGACTGAACTTTGCTAATCAATATATGCATAATGTTTCTGATTCTTGGAAACTGTCCTTTTTACCGATGCAGAAAGAATTGGAACTCTGAAATATCGATCCGACAGTGAAGCATGGTGAAAGAGGAGTAGGAGAGATTTGAGGGTCAACGTCGGCTGCTGGTGTTAGGAAATTAATCTTCATTGTAGGTACGATGAATGGTTTCAAATACTTGATGATATTGCAAGATAAGTATCTGTTGACAGTTTACAGCTTTGGAAGACAGCGAATCTTTTCAATACGACAACGATCCCAAACAGAGCGAAGATTGTGAAGGATGGCTCCTTTACAAAGTATAGCTGCACAGCTCTATACTCTTCCTCAGGAACCAGATTTGAATACCATGAAACACATGAGATGAACTTGACAGAAGAATTAGAAAATACAGTGTCCGAGATATAAAATTTTTTTAAAATAGCATTGCTGCAAGCGTGGTCTGAAATTACGCCAGATACCACACACAATGTTTCATTGCCTAGGGCAGGGGTCGGCAACCTTTTGAGTCGGAAGAGCCAAAAATGGCAATTTACAAAATTTCAAAGTTTTAAAGAGCCACAAAATTTTTTTCTTGCCAACAATAACTAACAGGTGGGCTGAAAAGTTCGTAGGCTGACACATAGATGGCGCTGCTAGTATTAAATCCATATGATTTTTAGTTAGCCCTAACCTTCAAAAGACACGTGTATAAATTTGATAGCTGTTGCTCTATTAGCATTTTTAATGAAGTTATAGCATTTTTAATGTTCATCACGTGCAGTCTACTCGGCTGACTGTCGATTGGGCTCCGGTGTGAAATGATGGAGCCATGTTTCATCCATTGTCACATATCGACGCAAAAATTCGGGTTTTTTAAGATTGTACAGCTCCAAACACTGCTTAGAATCATCAATTGGTTGTTGTTTTTGGTCGATTGTGAGCTCAAGCGGCACCCACTTTGAACAGAGCTTTTGCATATCCAAATATTCATTCACGATATGTCCAACACGTTCCTTTGATATCTTTAGGGTCTCAGCTATCTCAATCAACTTCACTTTACGGTTATCAGAAATTGTTTTGGGGACTTTTTTTGATGTTTTCGTCGGTAACAGCCTCTTTGGGGCGTCCACTGCGTGCATAGTCCTCGGTGCTCATTTCGCCTCGTTTAAATTTAGCAAACCACTTCTCTACGGTTGATTTTTCTGGTGCAAAGTCCGAATAATGTTTATCAAGCCAAGCCTTGGCTTCAATAGTATTGCTTTATTAACACATGAAATTCCTTTTTATCCATTTTTTCAAACTAACAAAAGTTGCTTCACTAAAAATGCTATAACTCACATACTAATAGTACAACAGCTGTCAAATTTATACACGTGGCTTTTTGAAGATTAGGGCTAACTAAAAATCATATGGATTTAATACTAGTAGCGCCGATTTAATAATACTAGCCCACCTGTTAGTACTCGCATAAATAAAGTTTTTTGTTAAAAAAAAACTAATCTATTTATTCATAAGAAAAGATATCTATTTATTCATTATATCATTCTATTTATTCATTATTAGATAATTACTTATTATTTAAGTAAAAAATTAAAACAAACATTTACTTACAACACAAACTTGTACTTCGATAACAAACAATTGAACAAACAAATTCAATGGGAGCGATGGATTTGCATTATTCAAGTAGAAAATTTAAACTTTACTAAACGACGTAATTTGTACTTAAAAAAAAAAAAACAATAACATACATTTGAGCAAACAAATTCAATGGGAGCATTGGCTTTGCATGGTTTTAGAAAGTTTGGATAAATTTGGCTCATAACTTGTTGCTTTAAGTTTCATACACGACTCTAAATTTTCGTTAGTTGGCTTCTTACTTTACTTTTAATTATATTCATGCAAGAAAACGCTTGTTCGCACGAATATGTCGATCCGAAGATAGCACTCCAAATGCAAACTTCTTCACCTCACTGTAACAATCTGGAAGACTATTCCATGTGTCGAATATAAGTGCCTCAACTCACGGCATTTCTTTTAAAGTTGTCCACTTTTGTTTCGTTACACATACATTTCTGGACCTTCAACTCTTCCAACTTGCTTTTCAACTCTGTAAATTTTCCACTCCACAAAGCTTTACTTTTTAAATCGATCAATTGCATTTCTAGAGATCCAGTATCAATTCCAAATGGCTCAATGTGGATTTCGTTACTATTTGTGTTGAGAGGATTTACTATGAACACTAGAGTGGTTTTGTTGGTTTTGAATTTTCTCAAATCTATCAGCAAATTCATCTTTAATTTATTTTTATAACTGTGCTGGAGTACCTCGTGTCAACAGTTGCACTAGTTTTATCACGATATTGCTTTAGAAATTGAAAATGAAATAATATACCGCTCTGAATATCTTCTGCAAAAAGAATTAATTTTTCTTCAAAACAAACCAATTCTTCTACCAAAACGTAGTCTGGGTTTCCCTTGTGCCCCTTTATTTTTTCCTGTCGTACTTCTGGCTCCATCAGTTGCTATTGAAACGATTTTATTTAAATCGATCTTATTGTCTTCAAGGCATTTTTGCACGGCATTCGCTATATCTTCCCGTCTAGTTTGTCCCGAGAGCGGTAGCAATCCTAGAAGTTCTTCTTTTGGACGTTGGGAAGACATATACCTGACAAAAGGGCAACTTGTGCCTTGTCTTTTTATGTCGCAAGACTCATCTATAGCCAGTGATAAGGCAGACGAAAGTTGTATATTTTTCATCTGCAAATATGTTACATTTGAAGATATTTTAGCTATTCTATCTTGTACTGTTTTAGCGGATAGTGGCAAATCTTTGATTTTTTCAAGATTTCTGGTTTGTTTTTGAAATCATGAAACAGTTCTTCAGATTCCTCGTTAATCGGTTCAGAACGATTTTAAAATGTTTTTTTTTTTTTTATAAAATAATATTTGCATATGGAACTAAAGAGCCGCAGTTTCACATCCAAAGAGCCGCAGGTTGCCGACCCCTGGCCTAGGGGATTGCAAGCTGTCATTGATTTACAAGGTCAAGCTACATGATATTAAATTATCAATTGCATAAGTTATGTTAATTTTTCATTTTCCTTGAAGTGTTGTACACTTTTGTTACGTGATTTTCATTAAATAAATTATTAATTTCCATTAATTAAATTATTTATCGTTTACCAGTTAAAAGTTTTTATTTACCAGTTTTTTTTTTTTTTTTTTTTTTTTATAAATATAGGTAAACACAATTTGTATTCAATATAAAAAATATTGCAGCTTTTAAGTTTTAATAATAACATTTAAAAAAAAATGCCGTTTTTGAAGAGTGTATGTTAATTTTTGTGACTGACTATATATATATATATATATATATATATATATATATATATATATATATATAAATTTTTAATGCGATATATTACAATACTATTTTTCTGAAAGTTCTAATCGTCTGAATATACAGTTGTATTTTGAACTTTGAAATCATTTATTATCCTTACGAAGAATACAAACAAATTTTCTATATCTGTATCTAGTATGCAGTTTTATCAGTTTTTGAGACAGTTGTATTGATATTTTATCGAGTCCTAATATTTGATTTGTGCGATTTGCTGACGCATTTTTATGCGAGTGCGTTTGATTTTTTTCATACGTGGGTAGAGAGCAGTTAACTCTTTATTCCTAGATTTTTTTTTTCTTTCTGTTATATATATTTAAAATACCGTTTAATATATATGAATCTTAAAATACAATAGGATAAAAATATTTATAAATTCATGGGGAAAAAATAATGTATAGTCCGGTCGCTGATCGTTTGAAAAATTGGCAAGCGGCTAAGTCGGAGAGATACAAAAAGAGCTATATAACAGAAGAGGAAATGCTACGTAGGAGGGATTTTTAATTTTTTATAAGTAAAATTTTGAATAATACGTTATTAAAAAAATATAATGTAAGAAGTTCCACTTTAACAATACTTTTTCTTTCAAAGCAGCTTTCCGCCGCGTATATCTGACTAGCACCTTAAACAAGTAATCGATTCATACGCTAAATCGCATGTTTACCATTCCATGTAAACTGTGGTATTTGCATTAGATTCTTTACCCATGTTAAATCATAAGATATTCAATGACTAATCGCCTCGGTTTTTCGATTTAACCATATTAGGAGCTTAAATCGAAGATTATGTGCTTTGTTATAAAAAGTCAGTTTACGAATGTTAATCAACTGATATAAATAAATTTCCTTTGAATTTTTCTCGCTTCATTGCGAATGTGTGTACGAATGGAGAAATCTGAAGGGGAAAAAATTTTTTTCTTTAAATATAGATATTTGTAAAGAATATAGAAAAATGTATTGATAATTTTCTGATTGTTTCAAAATGTATTATAAACATTAAATTTGGTCTGCCACGGTTAGAAAGCTGAACTAATCCATCATAATAAAATCTCTTTTTTTATGATAAAATTGATGCTTTTTTTTTTTTTAACGTTATTCTTATGTAATATCTGCTTATTTTATTATTTTTTTTTTTTTCGTTTTATACCTGATGACAGTAGAGTGTTGTTATTCTTAAAAATGTAATTCACTTGTCACTGAACTCATAGTGCATAATCGGTACCACAGGTTTCGGGTTCGAGTCCCGGCGGTGCCATGGATGTTTGTAGTGGTTCGGAATCCACTTTAAACTGTAGGTCTCGGTCTGCTGAGCCTGAAGTGTGCACAAGATGACCGTAGAGCGACAAACCAAACCAAACCATAGTGCATAAAATTTTTAAATTTAAGCTTTTAACATGGGTATAAGAGTTGAGCATGATATTATAAAGAATTGTGTGCTTGCCCCTGTTGTGGAAATTGGATAATGCTATAGAAGATTTCTTTAGTGGTATCTGTTAAAAACTAATCAATACATTTCTCGTTTCTGTCAGTAATTTTCTTTTCTTTCCAAAGATTCTATATTATAGCATTTTAGTTAGTTAAAATTTACGTTTAATTAATTGAATCGATTATGGAGCAAGTAATTATATCCAGTTAAGTCAGAAAATGCCAAATTATTGTTGGATTTTAAAATTTATTTAAGTTTTATTTAGAATTATTGTTTATTTAGAAGAATTTATTAGAAAAAAAAATTATGATCGGAATTGAAACATCGTTCAAATAGAAGCAAGTTATCCTTCGATTGTATACGTTGCGAAATATGCAATCATATATCGTGAATAAATGTATAATAAATTGAATATGGACTCATTTCTTAATGAATATTTTCATGATTCACGCAGTAAACATTTTCACTAAATGATATTGTTATCAAGTTATAGAGGAGACTTTTATTGGTCTTTAAAACGCAGCTTGACGTAATACGCGGAATTAGGACATTTCCCGGTTTCCGCTGAATGTATGATTCATACTAGTCGGTTATCTGCTGTGGTCATGTACTTTAATGAATACCATTATAAAATCCGGCTTGAAGAATTTTATTTTTACAATATAGAAAAAAAAAAAAAAAAAAAGAATAGTGTTGTCCTAACTTTTCCGTTTATTTATTTTTATCGCAAGTGCAAGAATTTTTCCTCGTCCAAAAATAGCGAAAACGGTACAAAATCCTTAGTCTGTGAATCAAATTAGCCCAGAACTTCGGAATGCAATAACCCTTTCAAGTATTTTTTTCTTAGTATCTTATTTATTTTATTATAAAAGCTGTTTTTGGGGTTACCAACCCCTGATATTGCGCTTCTAACTCCGATTTATAAATCTAAATGTTTTATATGCCCTCTGGTTGGACTTGCCGTCATTTCCTTCATTTTGGATTCTCGGAAATGGGCTCAAAAACCGGAAGTGAACCATTACCTTCCTGTTATCCGTTCAGACTGGTTTATATGATTTGTTTTGTTTATTTTTAGGTCACGTATTTTCCTTTGTTCGTAGTTTTTCATACGTCTTTTAAAGTGTTATATGCCAAGCTTGGCAGGTAAAAAAAAAAAATTTTTTTTTTTCGATTTTCTGTAGTGTCATTTTGTTAGCATTGCGTAAATACGAGCAGAACTAATCTTCATCGATTTAAACCGCCTGACGTGAATGCAATCCGTGTTTGACTATTTTACCACAGATCTCGGTCAAAGACGTCTTATTGTGGGATGAAATATTTTCCTTTCGCAGACTATAATTATGTTTTGATTTTGTTTCCGCCATTCTCAGTTCAGTATTGTCAACTTAGCCATGACTGAGAATGAAATGTACGCCATATATTTTGCTTGCATTCGCTCAGTACTACTGCTTCTTGTGTATATTTTATGTAAATCAAAGGTAAAATAAAAGCAGAAATAATAAATTTTACATTTATTAAAGTTATTGTTGTATTTTATTTGGAAAACTACATATCTGAAGTTTTCCCTAATTTTGAGGATTTCCCCCAAATTATTATAAATTGGGAATTAGATATTTCTTTTTATATTATCAAAAAAAAAAAAAAAAAAAATTCTGCAATTTTCTGTAAATAAAATCCTGTTTAATTTTCTTGTACCAGGATCTTCACAAACTATGTTCAAAATTATCTTCTGCAATTCTGAATCGGTCTTGAATACCATTGTCAACAAACGCTTTTAAATTCAAGGAAAAAGAAACCATTGTATGTGACTTCTTTTTATTATTTCTTACGTTAAATCGTTAAAAATTCAACTACTTACCTTAATACGCTGTTTTTGGTTTAACCATACCAGCTGATTAAATCGAAACTTGTGCAATTTTCGAAGAACGAGCAGTAGACATCATACGATATGAATATATTAACTTTGTACTTCTTTTCTTACCATGTATCGTTTATGTAATGAGAAGCATCACATAATGAGTACGTCAAAATTGTAATTTTAAATTTATGAAAATTAATGAATTATAAGTTGTACTTTACGTAGAAAGATGTATAGTGGCTGTTAATGCTATTTGAATTTTTAAAGGACTAATATTTGTGGTTATAATTTTAAATTCACACTAATAAATAAACACTAATTTTTCGAGATGTTATAAATTGTGGATTAATAAAATTACTATTAAGAAACAATTTAGAAAAAAAAAAAAATGAATATTTTGTATATCCTCAATTTTCCGAAAAATAGTGTATACTTTGAAATTTTTAAAATGCTAAATTGTTCTTTTAAATTCTGTAAATGATAAATAGAAGTATACAGTTACTTAATTTGACTTATTATAAATATTCTAGAAAAACAAGTCTGTTGTAAACTTTATAAAATATCGCTGAAAATTAAATCAACCACTATTTTAATATTTTCGTTATGCTACGCTTCTCTTACAATTTTAGATTAGCAAAAATGAAATTGTTACGTCCAATGGGAGAATATTTATTTAGGTATTATATCAGCTACATGACGCATGTGTTTTCCAGAAACACCTGTTATGTTTTTCGGTGGCACTTGAACTCTTAACTTCAAAACATTTGTGAATGAGATTAGACACTTTTATTTTTATTTTTATACTTTAGTTGCCATAGCAACTCGACCCTCTCATTCCTTTTTTTTTTCGATTCACTTCATTTCGTTTTCTGTTGAAGCTGTAAATCATTGTAATTGAAACCATTGCAGTTTTAGTTTTCAGCTGGAATATCCGTCGTCAGTGATGTAATAGTAAATACGCAGCTGGGTGATTTCAATAATTTGTTTCCGCTTTGGCATATCAAATTACAGTAGAGGGAAACTAAATTATTGACAAATGCATTGTTTATTTTGTAACATTGGCTTTGCACAGCATTTTTGTTTCAAAATTACTGTCGCGTGATATTCTCTCACAATTGTCCTAGGCCACTGTACTTTTTAATAGTTCGCTTTTTATGTGGTTGCATTAGTTTTAAACTAATTTCATTCGTAGTAAATGACATCATTTAGGCCTCAATTATGGGGCGTGGTTGGGCTGTGTGGGGCACATTTTTCCTACATTTAGAAATTAAGCTATTTTAAACAATTGAGAAATTTACAAAAGTAATATGAAAGAACCTATAAAAAACACAAACTTCAACTATTATGAATTTAAAAAATTTTCTCTTTAATGTAATCAATTCTTAACAGTAAAATGATTTAAAATAAATTAAAACCCTGTTTTCAATTATAACATTTGTGTAAGTATGAGGGGTTTTTTTTTTTTGTCAATTTGACTACTAAAAAAAAATCAAAACAAGAACCAAATATTTTTTAATGTTTTTTTTTTCTGATCTTGCATCAGATGGAAAATAAATAATAAAAAAAGGGGGATTTCGTTAAACAGGCATCCCACCATTTGATAATCCATTACATTTAAACATTATTATTATTGTCATGAAAAAAAATTTAAAATCTGATATTTATCGTTACATGTTAAGACCAGGGGTAAGGAGTTAGCCCAAAAATTGATTTTTAATACTGATTGATTTTTTTTTTATACCGGCTCCTGAATTTTATGTATATCATCTTTACTAATCTTTACTTTAGGAATACTGACTCCTTTAAAAATACTCGACTCCTACTCCCCAGCTATGGTCAAAACATATCAATTTCAACTATTGATATTTTTTGTAGACTAATATTCCATTGTAATCCTGAATTTCTGCTTTTTTGTATATTGTTAATATAAAATAAAATATTAAAACTCCTATGACATTTGATGGTGAAAAAGTGTTGGGGCAAGATGGCATAATTTTTTTTGTTTTTAATGGTCTTCACGATAGAAAAAAAAAGTTTTTTAAAAACTATTTAACTTTGTATCTAATAACATTTTCTGCTGTTTTCTTAGTGAAACTTGTGATATCTTAAAAAAGATATAAAGATTTTAAACTCTTAAAAATTACTGAAACAATTACTTTTCTGCATAATTAAATTCAAGGGATAATTATTTGTTGAATACGTCATTCTTCTCCTTTATGAATCTTGATACAGTTATTATAGTTTTGTCATATTGGTATGTTTTAATCCTAAAATGCCTATTAAATTTTCAAAAACCTGCATTATGTAAAAAAAAAAAAAAAGTTATGCATTATTTCTACATGTGATTAAGAACATCAGAGAAATCCATTCGTATATTGATTTGATTCTGTCACTTTCTGAATTAATAATCGTACAAGAAACAGCTGAATCGCTTAGAATTTAACCTTTTCAAATAATATTAAATTTATACCAAATCAAGAAATTTCATTAATTATATGCTGTATTAAAAAAAAAAAAAGGTCATTTGACTTCAAATGATATTAAATCTTGAGTTTTCAAAACGCTTGGTTGTTATTTTGTATTAATTTATAATTCCTATGTCTAATAATATTATTCAATAATTAATTTCTGTTTTGAAAGCTAAGATTTAACTATCAATAACAGAAAAGAGGAACATTATTTAAAAATTTAGGTTTAATATTTTAGATTTATAGATTTTTTCTGTAATTTTTTTCCCCACTTCTAATGCGGAGAGGCGCACTTGCTTTTATAAGAATTTGAACCACTTATCTGTCGATTTTATCAAAAGAATATCACTTCAATTTGTCAAAATTGTTCGTTATTGAGAGGAGGGAATAATGGCGTCTGAAAGGACTTAATCTAATTGACATTTTATTAGTTCCCCAAATGCCCAAACGTACCAAATTTTTACTAGCATAGCATTGGAAAACTTTCTTATGTTTAAATTCTGTTTCTCTTTTGAAATATTTATTCGCGAGTCTTAATTTAAACATGCTAAATTATGTTTGTTGTTGGATAAAAGAGGAAGGGGAAAGTGAAGGATATTCCGATCGTCGTGTTGATGCATCCTTTTATTTATTCTTTCACATTTTGCACTGAATCAGAAGTTTCTGTCAAGACCATACATCACTCTGGAGTTTGAGTTTACCTAACTACTGAATTGAAACCATTGAGCATAAAATGCAAAGCGAAACGAATTTCGGAAGCAAGATGGCATGAAATCGCAAATTTTATCCGCCAGACGTTCGCTATCCAGCGCTATGACAAAACGTGAGAATTTTTATAATATCACGAGTCTCCTTGAACTATATTCTTGTTCATTTCAAATGCGACTGCCGTTCCGCATTTCAATCTAAGCGCTTGATGTTCGATGCTGATGAATATAAATTTTGATGTGGGAGATGAATTAAAATATTTTTAAGTAAAAAAAAATTAATGTTTTATTGAAATTTCCCGCGTTTTGAAATGCTAGTTAATGTGGCGGAAATGAATACAACTGGTTTCAGAACAGATCATGCTTTAATGAACTTTGCCTCAATCATCGTATTAAAGAAATCTTGATTTTCATCTTATGCTTTGAAGTGACATACATTTGTGTGATAAATTATGTGCTTATAATTAAAATTCCATGTTTTTATTTTTCATGAGTGTTTCATTTCATAAAACATAAAATTAAATTATAGTTTAAAAACACTAAAAACACGCTTTTAGAGTTAATCAAACTAAAAAGTAAAAAAAATAATTGTTAGCATGAAAATAAAATTACTGACGAGAAAATTAATGTCACTGTTCTAAAAGCGTGGGGGCTTTGTATGGCATTTTTAAACTAACTCTGCATTTCGGAATGAAACCAGTGAAAAATTATAACGATTGATATCGAGCACCCCACGCTTTTAGAACAGTGACATTAATTTTCTCGTCAGTAATTTTATTCTTATGTTAACAATTATTTTTTGCTTTTTAGTTTGATTAACTCTAAAAGCGTGTTTTTTAGTGTTTTTAAACTATAATAATGAGGTCTATAAACTACATAAAGGAGGTCCCGGTACGGAGGTCTGGAACTATAGTTCTTACAATAATTTAATTGTGAGTAAAAAAAAAAAAAGGCTAAATGCGAATATGTCGAGCCGGCCAGGATTCGAACAGAGAATCTCCTGATCCGTAGCCAGGCGCGTTATCCGTTGTGCCACTGTCCCACGTAGGTTTGAATGTCTTAGGTACTTTCATTTTACATCGGTTAAATTGCTCTTCATAAGTTAAAATAAAATCATTAATCCTGTCATCCTAATCATGATGAGATAATAAACTTATCAAAATATTTGTCGTCGGTCCTTGATAAGTCTACAACGTTTAAATTAAATCTGATCGCTTAAAGTAGGGCAAAAATCGAGCCCAAAGAGTCAGTTGCAAACAAACATACAGGTGAAACTAATAAAAGCTCTTTAAAAAATTATTTAAATAAGTTTACTAAAAATCGTTCAGAAAGTGAAATGATTGCTTAAAAATTTTAAAATTTAAAAACAAAAAAAAAAAAAAATATTCCCTGTGCTATTTATTTTTGACTATAACGTAGGAAGCTGCACATTATTAGTTTACAAATGTTTAATCTATATATAACAAAATAAAAAAAAAAAAATTTCAGTTCGTAAAGCTTTTTGTTTATGCTGTGTAGATATATTATACTCAAATATTAAATACTTATTTTAAAAATTTTTGAACAACGTCTTGAAATTGTATTAATTTTATTCCCCATCAATTAAGGAATAGTCAAGGATGGGGAGAAATCAGTCATTTACAATTTTTGTCTGTAAATTTGGCAAAGTATAAATACTTTAAATCTAATTAAAATTTCAATCGAATCTTTTGAATTAAGACTTATTAATCTTGTATGCTTGGCTTAGCTGTCACCATATGCGGGTTTTGCTTATAAGCTGCATTTGGTTGATTTGGCTGTAGCTAATTAGTTAATATTGAAATTTGTATAGCAACGCTAAATTACGAATGTGCTGCTTTTTTAGTTTCGGCAGCATTTCCAGGGAAAAATACTTTTGCTAATAGTATATTAAAGAAGGCTAGCACATAAAATATTACTTATTATTTAGTTGTTTTGGAAAAAAAAAAAAAGTTAAATGTACAATTTAAGGTACCCAACATTATAAACAGAAAATGCTATGTAACAACATTTCAACAACAATCTCAATTTTGTTTGGAGCAGCTTTTTGTAAATAATTGTGCAGAAGTTTGAATCGCCGAAATAAAAGAAAATTTTATTTCATACAGAACCGCGATTTGGGCAGTCCTACTCTATTACTATAAAAATTCAAGTTTTTGCATACGTAATACTTTGTGTAAATTTATGTATAGCACCCTGTTATATCTTTGTGGATTATTTACATCTATTTAAGAGGTTATCAAATGAGAATTTTATTTACTAATTGCTTACTTAATTACTCGTGTACTCAATGATTTGTTTTTAAAAATGTATCAGTCTTTTCATGGTGAGAGGAACTGTATTTTCCTTCCTTATCTTATCCGCTTACTTGTATTTTATCATCCTTCATGAGTCATACATATTTATAACAGATCGTAAACATAAACAACCGCTAGGGAGGAATGTGAGTGAAATAACCTTAGGTCGTGAACAGGAACAGAATTAAAATATCGTAGCAGTTAGTTTGGCTGACACGATTGCTTTTCGAATTTTAAATATTCTTTTCGGAAAATTGAGGTTGCGCATCTTGTCCCTTCTGCCGAATATATTATTTTTATGTTCAATTTTGTGTGATGTACTGCTTTTTTTTTTTTATATTTCATGAATTTCTTGTCGATGTTTCTTTTCCAGTATACTTAAATGATTATTTCTATAAAAATAACTAAGCATTTAATATTTTTATTGTATGCATTTTTGATTAGAAATGTATTGATAAATGCAGCTTTTTAAATAAACTTTTTTGTTGAATAAATCAACTATAATCTAATGTTCTATAAAACTATGTTCTGAATAAATCATTCCAATGACACAGAGAAATAAATCAATTTTTAATATACTATGAAAGATTTTCCTGGTGTTTACTACTGCAATAGCATAATTTGATTTTAAATAATGTTTAAAAAATCTTCTAGTGCCATAATTTCAAATGGTATAAAAGATGTTATCAACCTGTTTTATACATAGCTTTTCGGTGACTGTTTATCCTAAGTCATGTGTAAAATCGTTGCTATTATTTGGGCAATATCATATTAAATGATCGATAAAGGATTTGAGTGTTTTGAAAGTTTGCAAAACACTGAAAAAGAATGAAGTATTTTCGTGCGACTAGTATTTCTTGTTGTGAAATATAAATTTCTTAATAGCCTTCCAACTGCGAGTCGATCGTCATACCTGCTAGCACAGTGTTCTCTTTGCTCCAACGCATTCAAACGAGACGGAAAAATAAAAAAGCATTGGTAATGATAATGAAAGCTTTCTAAATTCCATCATCCAATCTTTTCCATCACGCTAGCCATTTGCTGCAGCAAAGGGTTAGCATACCCTTCTACAGACACAATGTACTCCAAATAATGTTCAGCGGATACCCCGGGTCGTTGCTTTCTCACATTGTTTGCGTGTTCAGTGAATGGGATGATAGGTTTTCTGTCCCTGTGCCCGGATTTAGAAATACCGCTGGACTCGTGCACTTGCAGTTGACAGGATATGATAGAGATGCGTTATTATATGCTTATACATAATATTTTAAAGAGTCTTCTTAATATGTACATCCAAATGTTTAAGGAGTTATTGAGAAAAGATGCTTAGGAAATATTCAATTTTAGTGGAGTAAATTATTATTAGTAGTTCCATATAGTAGCCCTAAGATAACTTTCCTTGTTCGCGATTTATTATATCTCCTTCCTACAGATTTGGGTCAGTTGAGGATTTTAATTTTTTAAAATATATTTTAATTTATATAATTACTATAATATTGAATTTGTTTCGCTTATATTCGCCTAACATTGTTGATTTAATAAATAAATTGAAGTAAAAGATGTAGTTCAAAAGCGATTTAAATTTATTTCAACTTTTTTTAAAACTTGTGCATTTATATTGAAAACTTCACACTATATAGCATATTTTACGAATCTTTATCAGAGTAACTTCAAAAATAAATATTTTCATTCTATCTAACATGCTGAATGAAATTCTGTTTGAAGTAATTGTCTCTGATTATTTTCTGAATGTTTTGATATGTTTCTTAAAATTTCGAGGTATCCCGCATTCTTCCACGAATAAATGGAAAATAAACAACTAGTCATTATTAAACCTATATTCAAGTTTTATTATTGAAACGAAGGTTTTTGCGATTGAAATTCAATGTAACTTATCAGCATTCCGATGAACATTGAACGCTTCGGGTATTCGATTTGTTTTGGTGCAAACTTTAAATATGTATTTGAATTGTTAAATATTTATTTTTATTTTCTCAGTATTTCTCTTGAAAGGTCAATAGTTTTGGCATTTGTTTTTTACGAGAAAGAGCCCAACATAAAATAGGACTATTTTGAATATAGAAGAAAGAAGCATAATTTGATCGATTTTTATATCAGAATGTCTGCAAACTGATTCATTCTTTTTAGCGTCACTGATATATCGTGTTCTTTCAATATCAATTTCATTCCTTTGCGAGTGCTTTTATGAGCCTCTAGTCGAACAAAAATCCATTGAAATTAAAAACTTTAAAACTTAAAAGATGTAATTGTCATTGGTAAACAATTTGAATCCTGGAATTTCTACATACCAACAAATATGCGTTAATATTTGAGAATGATGCAGTTTTATTTGGTTGGTAATAAAGTTATTTCGATTTTCATCATTTAAAAGCATTGCGAAAACCGAAATAACTTTCTTGCCAACCCGATATAACGTTACTTTCAGATAGTTTTATTTTGAAAGCAATCAAGCTGCAAAAATCTAATCCTACTTTTTCTTAATTTAAAAGCTACCCAGATATTTTTGATCACTGTTATTGAAAATAATATCCTCTGAATTAATCAAGATTATTTTATAATGTTTAATATAATGTAAAATGATTTTAATAAATTTAATACATTTTTTAATTAATAACAAATGATAATTATCATAATTTGTTATTTCAGGATAAAATTGAGTATATTACATCAGTAAAAAAATGTATTTTTATTCTTGGTGTATTTTTCCATTTTATTTTCTTATAGTTTTTTTTTTTTAAAATTCCTCTTTTAATCTTATAAGAAATAATTACTGAAATACAAAACATCATTTATAAAAAATTTATTTGCCCTCAATAAGGAGAAAAATATATTAAAAGTAATATCTATTACATGTCTGTACCTTATTATATTTAAATCAAACACTTAAACTACAGATATAATATAAATTTTTGTTTTTTGAGTATACTGATATAATTGAATATATGATATTGATATAAAATATGTTTCTTGAATATATTGATATTTTAGTTTTGTGGAATTAATATGTTGTAGAAATTTCAATTTTTATTTTTATTTTTATTATTATTATTATTATTTTTTTAGCTAAGTATCCAGTTTGATGACAGAGCAACATCTACTTTTGAATATCCTTCTGAAAATGCAAGTCCTTCTCCAAGAGAAGAAACTGACTCTTGGGGAGATTCTTCCTTTAATTCTACAGTTGCCATGGGATCAGCCTCTAATTCCAGTGAGTCATGTAGCGTTAACCTATCATCACAAAATAATTTAATGCTCTCTAAACTTCAAAAAAAGTTCAGGCATTTATTTGGATTACTTTTTTATGATTAATTAATTTTGATTGATTTGGTTTGTTGCTGTATGATCAGCTTTTGCACACGTTGGGCTAATTAGACCGGGACTTACAGCTTAACATGGATTCCGAACTACTAACAAACATCCATGCCACGACTAGAATTAAAACCTGAAGCTTCTGGTACCAATAGCCAGCGCTAGCTAATTGGCCATCAGGCACTAATGAATTTTGAAGTGTTTTATTGAAATTCAGAAAAGTATTTTCTTAACAAGATTTACAAAAGTATTGCATTCAGATAAATTTATGAATATATTAGGAAAAAGAGCCAAATTTTTTAATTTTATGATGATAGTTTTAAGGCATTAGAGTTCTACTATTGATATTCATAATTCTGAAAAAAATTTATTAATCCTGCTTAGGGTACAAAATTAAATATGCCCTTACCCCCTTTTTTTTTTTTTAATTTAGCCTATAATGTAAAATATCCAGGAAGTATTCTTTGCATAGCATATTCAATATTTTGTTTTAAATCAGGGGAATGTGCAAGCACATTCTTGTACATAACCTAAACTTTAAATTTTTGAGTAATTTTTTTTTCCGTCAAATTTAATTTTTCTTAACTTTCTTATGCTAACTATATTTTAAAAATATTAAACAATGAGTTATTTTAACCATTTTAGAATGTGTACTTATAGCTTAAAATGTTTGTTTAATGTTTCCTTAATATGTCTCACACTTAAAAATTATATTTATTAAAAGGTTTTAATATGTTATTTATCATACATTAAGGACCAAAAGTAATGATTAAGTAAAATTAATATTAAATAAAATTCAATAGAAAACTACAGTAAATTTTTATCCTTTATACTAAATATAAAATAGAATATCTATAGATCTAGCTGTAGATGTATAATTTGAATTTGTATTTTCTAATTTTCTTACCTGCTTAGTTTTGGACAAATGTTTATTTAATAATTTTACCTTAATAACTTAGAAAACCTTTTTTTTTTTTTTTTAACAAAATACTTTTTTTGCAATGGCATTTGTATGTGAGATGTTAAAGAATGAAATATAATGCACATTTAAAAACTTTATTTTAAAATTTTGTATATGGTCACTGTTCTGTGAAGCATCCTGTATTGATGAGAAAAAATGTACTATTTTGTGTCTATGATGCTAACTTAGTAGTTATGTTATTTATACTTTATTTAAGAATTACTTTATTAATATTAAAACGTTATATTTAAGAATTTGGAAAACGTGTTTTAAGTGAAACAGTATATACTAAAAAAAAAAAAATTTTTTTCAGGATTGGGATTATCAAATTATACGCCTCAAGTTCTAAGTAGTAATAATGAATTTGAACTTGGTGTTTCTCAGTCAAATCTTAGACCAACATCTTTGCCTGAAAAATGTCAAAAGGTTGATGATGAAATTCTTCCAATAGATGCAATCATACCTGCTAATCCTGATGATACTGGAGGCTGGTCTGCAACTGAAACTGCTGATATACTTTTCTAAAGTTTCTGATTGTAAGTATTTTCTTTTTTTTTTTCTTTTCTAATACATTGTGCTTTTTTAGATTAAAAAAAAATTTTTAGCATTAAGATTTTTTACTATATTTTATTACTATGTTTAATTTCATAATTAAATGTTAAAGACACAAATTGCTAATATTTTTTTATAAATTTTTACTTTTGCATAAAATGTCTCGGATGAGTTATGTACTCGGTTCACTAAGTTGTCTTAGTAGTTAGATAGAAATTGGTATAATTTATAGTTGAAATTGAGAATGCTCGAAACCTATGAACTTCCACACAGGCAGTGAGTGGCCTGTGGAAGTTCATAGATTTCAAGAAAAACAATTTTATGCTGAATTATAATTTCTTCTTATAATCACTCTTCTGATTTATTTAGCTAAAAGGACAAAGCATAACATTTTGTAAAAGTATTATCATATGCTCCTCCAAAAAGTGGTAGAACAAATGAAGGAGAGTAAACAGATCCTGCTTCTAATGTGAAAATTATTTGCCTAGACTTGTTTTGTAGTTTTATGATTTGTGTATTTCAATTAACAAGCTATGTCTTATGAAGCTGATAACAGCTGCAGGTTAACTTGTGTTATTTTAATTGAGGAAATATTTGTACTCAATTTGTCATTTCATGATTTTAAGGCAGAAAAGTACATGTTTACTTAAAAGTATGGAGTATAGGGTAGTTCTTTGTTTTGACAATATTTTGGTTGATAACATTGACTTCTATTTATATTTTTGAGATATCATTATTAAATCATTTTTCTATCATGTAATATTCTACTGCAATTAGCTTTTAGTAGATAATTAAGAGCAAAAGGATTAATAACTGGCTTTTTTATACTAGAAAGATATGTGACCCTTCTATTATAATTTAAGAGGATTGATAGAAAATTAAAATATGTATGATCTTTATTTCTAAAACAAGTCATTAAAAATCTTGATATACATGAAGATGAATTGTACTGGCTTCTTAGTGATCATATTCTCTTTCCTGTGTGTGTGTGTGTGTGTGTGTGTGTCACACACACACACAATGTTTATTCTGCATTTTATATTTTTGATAACAGTGAAATAAACTTTTGATTGCTTAAACTTTGAAGGACAGTGTATTAATATAATAATCATACTATTCATTTAAACTAATTTCTATCCTTTTTTTTTCTTGCAGGGATTTCATTTTCACTTCAAATTTCATTCAAAATATATAGCTGTGTCTCATGAATCATAACATTGACATATGCTTATGGTCAATGATAAAAAAAAAACTTTCATATATGGAGAAATTCCTTTTATTATTGTTTATTTACCCATTGGTCCTCTGTTACAAATGAGAGTAACTACATGTAGTTTATTAATGTTTGTTTTTTAAAATGCTTGGAAATAGCTTTCCAGTTTACATCTAAATTTTTATAGTTGCAGTTCAATTATTTTTCAATTAAAAAAACTTTTCAAATTCTAATTTATTTAATTGCTGGTACATTTTTTAATTTTATCTTGTCAGTATTGCTCATTTATTATTGTTATTGTATGTTAATTTAGTGTTATTTTGTCCTATATCAATTCATGTGCATAATTTTTAATTAAAAGAAAATAAAACATTTTACTTTTTTAACACTTAGGGGAAAAGACATTCCATTTAAAGTTAATTTTTTTTTTCTTTCATATTTTTTGATAAATATGAAAGAAAAAAAGGTTGTATTTATAAAAAACTTGTTTATGTTTGTAAAAAAAGTATACATTTATTTTCACATGTATATTTCTAAGCCATATATGTAGAATTTAATAGTTCTTCTATTATAGTTTAGATGTAGAACAAAAACGTGTTCATTATAGAATAAATAAATTTTCGAAATCACTCATCTGTGTCAGATATTGAATTTCAGATTTCTTCTAGATGCAAAAAGTAACAAGTTGAGTGATTTTTAAAAACTCTATGCTTCTACTTTGAATATACTAGTTGCATAATTACTTTTAAATGAAATTTTCTTTTTTTTTAAATTATTAAATACTGTAAAAAATTTAAGTATTCCATTTATTATAAAACTAAATTGCTATTTTTAAGTAGCAATCTAGTTTTTGTCATTTGATACATTCCTTGAAAACTTTTGTAAATTTTGAGCTGAAAATGTTGGAAAATATTTTTAAAATTCACTTATGGAAAATACAGATATACAATTTTTCTTATGCATATCTCTTTTTATAATTTCTGAACATATAAATTACATGTTTTGAATTATAATCTTTGTGTTATTTTATCATATAATAATAATAATATTTACTTTAATATTGTAATTCTCAAAATTCCAAGCTTTTCTTTCATTTTCATAGTTTTATATAGATGTCTTATTTCAGCATTTGTTAATTGATTTTATTTACTTAAATTTATACAATTTTTAAACTTTTGAATGTCAATATATTTTTTGCATATAAAAGCTTTGTAAATTATAAATGGAGTTTTCATATTTTAAAGACAGTTTGATGGAATTCTTGTTCATAAATGAATATTTTTTTAATAATTTCTCTTTCAAAAACATCTAGAAACATAGCTTTATATATTTAAAATATTGCTGACATTTTAAATAGATTCATTTTAATGAGCAACACCTGCTAGGCAATGTGAATATTTAAATATGAAAATTTTACTTTTTTAGTTAAGTATTTTTTAATGTAGTAAAATTTATTTTATTAATGTTTGCACTATTCTTGTCCACTATGGTACTCGTCTTTTAATGCATATTGCTGTTATGACTTTCATTGTTGATTATATCCACATTACAAACAGTGTATATGCATTACAGTATTTGCTTCTTGTAATATTCAAAAGATATTCAATACTCTTCAAACTTTTTTTTTTATACAGCTAAAAAGGAAAAATTTTCTTATTTAAGAATGTCTTAAACATCCTTCTTGCCTTAATTAAATATTTGCCCTATATTAAAATGACAATTTTTAAATCTATTCCATCCATACTTTTATTCAAACATAAATATAAATGCGTAAATTTTTGTATCTGGCTTTTAAAGATCTACTTTGATATGTATTTTGAAACTGAAATTGCTCATCTCAACTTTGGGAATTTTATATGTTACATTACACAGAATAAGGTATAATTGATTTATATATTAGCTTTTAACAGGTTTATGTTCTTCAATATAGGATATTTTAAAAAGATATAAATTTTGAACAATTGAAAAATGTATCCTAATTTAAAGACAGTGCCATCATAGCTTTACAGAACTTGAACATTCCTTTGGAGGTTACTTTTTGTGTTCTCACAGAACATGCATTTTATAAAATGTTTATTTCATTGTTTGTTTGTAATCTGCATAATTAACCACAGCAGTACATCTTACTTTGCTTAGTTAATTTTCTATAAGTGCTGAAAATATTAATGCTCTTTTTATATCTGAATATGCAAAAATGATCTATTCTTTCATAAGCTATATTCTGAAACTTTTTGGCCACGGCTAAAATAGCTTTTATAACATGAATTATTATGCCATTGAAAGATATACTGTATGTTCTGATATAATGTATGTTTCTACTGTGTGGTTTTTTATCTTATAGTTATGAAAATTCTGATATAAAGGAATTTTCTAAATCTTTGAAATGAAATTTAGGTTAAATCTTGGTGTTAGTAGAGTATTGGTGTTCGTGTAAGGTGTCTTTAACAATAGATAGTTGTCAAATTGCCCCGAATGTGAAAATCATGATTTTTTTTTTTCCAAAAAATATTTTGCTTGTTGGTTATGAAATATATGTCTGCATTATTGTATGAAGTAAAATGTTGACGTTTTCTGTTTAGAACATGTAATTTGTAAGATTTATAGAGATATACACAGTTTTATTTATAATAAACATTTCTTAATATTTAGATTTCTAGTATTTAAATTATATATGAACCTATTTCACTTGCTAATTTATCTTTCAAATATATGCTAATCTGCTGGGGTTTTTTTTTTTTTTAATGAGCTTGATAAAATGAATTTGAGAAAAGTAGGCATACTTTTTTTTATACATGCAATGCATAGTCATAAACTTATTTTTATTTTATCTTAAATGACAGATGAAATTACCTGAAAAAATTTCAAAGGAGAAGTTGGTTGCATATTTATTGTATACTCTAAGAATTGTAATGACTAGTAGTTGTTTATAGAGTTGATGTTTTGCTTCTGATAAAAATTGTTTGTTAGTTATTTGAAAGTTCTATGATACAATTTAATCAATCTAATATAAAAGTTCTGTTACAGTTCTATCAATGGATATATTTTATATAATGTTCTCTTCTAGTTTCAGCATTTTTAATATTTTTATTGTTATTTCTAAATGTCTTTTTATATTCTATACTAATGAATTTTTATTTTATGAGTTCTTACTTTATCCACGTTTAGATTTTTATTTGTATATGAAATATTTTAGTTACAAAAAAAGTTTATTAAACCAAAGAAATTTGTATTTAAATTTACATGTGGGACCATTTTTAAAACTATTGCTTGCATTTTGTAGTTAGTGTAAAGTAGATGTTATCATATGCTATCTCATTTTAAATAATTTTTGTGTAGATATATTTGTGTATGATAAATGGAGAATGTTTGAAATATGTAAGATGAATGTAATGTATCCATCTCTAGGCTATTATGCTGTTATTCACTTTAGCTGATATCATATTTGCTGATTGCTTTTTTTATGTTAATATGCAATATGCTAATTTATAAATTGTACTGAAAATTTAAAACAAAAATGCTTAGGCCCCAGCTTTCCTCATCATTCACATTAACATTAAAAAATATTATCATGTGCCTTTTTAAAAACATTTAGATTTTGATATGAAATTAAGACATTGGACATGATACTTTAGTTTAATAACATTATCATTTAATTAAAAAAAATTTTTAAATCTTTTCTAATTTGTTGAAAACTAGGAAATAAGAATTGCAAATTTCCAGCAACTTTCTAAATCTCATTGAGTTAATTTTATTTCATATATTAATATGCGAATTTCAACTCTGTTGGCTACCAAAGCAAATATTTTTTTTTAAAGTATTTATTACATATTTTACGAGTTTGCCGAAAACTTGTATTTTAAAATAGCATTGCTAAAGTAGTCATGGTTGTTAGATAATGGATCAACATAAATAAAGTCTATTTGGATCAATATGTATTTGTAAGCAAGTTTTTTTGGGCAGGAATATTAAAATATCAATTGACAGTATTTGACTAATCACTTCTGCATTTGGTTATTACAAAAATAAAATAAAACACTATTAAAATCAAGTAATGTCATTCATAATAGAATGAATATATGATAGCTGATTTTTTTTTTTTTTTTTTTTTTTTTTAATTTGGTAGCCTGTGTTTTTCATAAATCTGTACATCTCTGGTTTAAACAGATAAGAATAACAAATTATGTATCAGCATGGATAGCCTAGAATAGGTATTCTTTCTGTTTCCTTTTGGTTATATCTTGTCACACTAAAATCACAAATTTGTGGATGCCAAACCACTTACTTATTCATTGTATCAATGTTATGGTGCAACATATTTGTTATTTAAGGTATTGAATTTTTCCTTATACTATTGTTATTGTCTTGATTATATTTAACTGATTTGAGCTGTTTGTAAATTAATAGATGAATGCATATTTGCACCATTTCATAAATTTGCACTGAAATGTAATTAGAAATAGTTTTCAATGCTTTTGTATTGTCCACTCTAGAGTAAAAATATTAATTTTTACTTTTATGTTTAAAATATGTTGCAGATTTATTAATACACTGATAGCAGCAATGACATTCTTTAAATGTTTGCCTTTAAAGAGAGATGAACATTGTGTTACTATGGTTTATACCTAGTCAGTTTGACTTTCTGCCAAAAATATGAATGAGTCAATTTTTAACTAATACTAAATTTATTTCTGAATAGTTTCTGAAACTCTGTTTTTCAAATATGTTTATACTTTGTTATTGCATTTCAAGATGTATTATATAAATGCATAACTTCAAAATATTTAGTTTGAATTAAAATTATATATATTATTAAAGTAGGCATGTGATGTGCCTTGTATTCAGAAATTCTAGTTAGAGCTGCAGATGTATTGAATGACATGATTAAATTATTTGTTTTTAAAGTGGTGTTCAGAAAAAATGTGCACTTTGAATTTAGAATTATTTTAAATATATTTATTCATGCCATTTTTTGACATTTTATATTTAGCAGACAACATTTAATAAAGACTGCCACTTCCTTGAATTTGCTTTCATTAATTTTTTTATTTTGAATGACTTTTTTTTTTTTTGTGTATAACTTTCTTTAATTACAAGTTGCAAAATGTACTTAACTGCAATTTTTCAGCTATATCATAAATCAAATTCTTTTTAATCTAAATTTTTCTAATTTTCTTGGATATTATCAAGTATTAAGAATACCATCCTCCTCCTTCAATAATAACAATGGCATTCTTCAGGTATAAATTTATTTTACTTGAACAACAAATACAAAAATCTTTACTATGGAATATTTCACAGTGAAATTCACTTTTACATTGAATCATTAAATATACTTAAATAATCTTGTAATAATAATAATTGTATGTTAATGATAACATATAAAAGTGGAGAAATATTATAAACAAAAATAAAAATAGAAATTACTGAAACTGTGTGTAAACAGCATTATTCAAAATAAATTTTTCAAACATTACAAATACAATGAAATTTTGTATGAAAATCTATTGGTTCTAAAATATGTCCCAAGATTTAAAAGATATAACTAAGTTGCCATTTATTTAAGAAGGAAAAACAAAAATTTCAGTAATTAATGTGCAAGAATTATACTACTGTTAATATGCAAATAAATCCGGAGATAGAATTTATTGTATTTCTGACATTACGCATGCAATCTAACATTCTTTAATATTTTCAGTTATTGAATTTTACAGCTGCAAATATAATTTTTTTCTGATCTGAAATCAAGCAATGAACAATGTTTAGCCATTGATAAAATTTGCTGTTTTTCCATCAAATAGTTTTTTTTATTTCATATAGAATGGATTGTAAAAAAGAAAAAAATTGTTTTCCCTTTTGATAATTATAATGAAATTCACGAATGACAGAAAATGTGTATGCCTCTAGAAGTCTAATTTAACTGTTATAACCTATAGGGGTATAAAAATTTTTTCTCCTTATTATTTCTTAAAGTTTAATTATCTTAAAAATTAATTTTTTTTTAACATGTACATTACTTTATATTCAAACATACGTTATCTATATTTAGTTTAAATATAGTTTGTTTTTGGCAAGTAATTTTTTAAAAGGATGCAAGACTGATGTTACTATAAACACATATGAAATCTTTTTTTTTTTTTTTTTCTAAATGCATACAATATTTAAAACTATATGAAAGTTATTTAGTTTTATTAGTTCTTTCTTCATTGATTTTTCTAAACTTGTAATTTTAACAACTTTAAACTATATACAGGGGTTTTATCTATTTTCTTGTATAGCAAAAAATTTTGGAATGAATGAAGCTAGCTAGCGTATAGAAAATTAAAAATGTTTGATTTTCTGCAGCTGGTTGTATTCCACAGAGCAGCTAATCAACGGGTCACTGGTAAGCTGATTTGAAAAGAGGTATTAGTTTAAAGTTCAGCACTGCGGAATCAGTAAATGAAAAGGTTTTTTTTTTTTTTTTCCAGCAAGTTTACTAGTCCCAAGTATTCCCCTTCCTCATTAGATAACAGAATTGTAGTTAAGCGGTGTCAGTGAGGCAATGACGTAACAATAGGGTGGCAAGACGGTCAAACTGCCACTAGCCTCTGCTCGAGCAGTGAGACTATAAGTACCGGAAAGACCCGAGATTTATTGTTACAAAATAAATTTATTAATTCTATGTTTAATAAATTTAAATTACTAAAGTGATAAATTAAAAAAATGTTTATCAAGATTTTGAACGTATTCATTTATATGAAAAATACGATATATCTCGAAAAATACGCTATCGATAAAATACGATACGCTATACGATATATCTCGTCTGGTAGCAATAGAAATAGTCACGCAAGGGTAATCCCGATGCTAGGACTTCCCGTTTTTTGGCTCGTGAATAGGTACTTACAAAATTAAAAGTGGGAATCCCAGTGGGCAAGTCATATACTTCTGCAAAGCGGGAAAGTCCTTTGTTTAGCGGATTCACCATGCACCATTTTTATCTTCTATTTCATCGGTTCCGTGATTATTTGTGATCCTAATCAGTTGTCATCAATTAATTAGTTGATTGTGGAAATTAGATAATAACATGTCTGGTAATAGAAAGTGTCTCAGTGGGAGTGCAAAACGAAATGAAAGATGGGAGTTCGAAGAAAAAAAATAAGTTAACTTAAAATAAGCAATACTTTAAGAATAAGGAAGAAATTAGCCGAATCGAAATTGATAATATTACAGTCCCCGATAACACTGATCCAGAGCCACCACAGCCCTGTTCTAGCGATACACATAATAATAATAGCCCGAAGTGATTGAAATGAACTGGGAAAAAATTACATCTTCATCATATACTACTCAAGTGAAATGGTTTGTGTTCGAAAATGGCACTGCAAACCTAAAGACCCTTTTAAAAGACCGCCAATAGATCCTTCTTGGAAAAAATATTATATTGTTACTAAATCTGGCATAAAATTAGAATCTACGTGGCTTTGTTATTCTCTTGCTTCAGAAAGCATATTGTGGACCATGTTGGTTATTCACAAATAAAGAAATGCAGTCTATTTGAATAGAAGGTTATGGTGATTGGAAAGATATGGAAAAGTCACTTAGATTCATGTCTTGTTTATAAACAATAGCGGTTGCCTGCATGAAACGCGAGTCTATAATCAAAAAAGAAAACATATTTTTGGCATCCAGTACTTACAAAATTTCTTGATATTTCCCTAGCTCTTTCAGCCTGTAAATTAGCTTTTCGTGGCTATAGAAAATATGCATACAGCAACGATTCAAGTCCAAGCGGTAATTTTTTTGAGTATTGATGAGTTATTAGTGAAATATGATCCTATTTCACAAGATTGTTAAGTAAATCAAAGGGCCAAACAAAAATATTTAAGTCCAAAAATACAAAAATGAGCTTATTGCTGTCCAGATTCAAATAGTGGTAAACGAGCTGGTAAAAGAAATAACTACAGAACCATTTTATTCCATCATATTTGATACGAATCAAGATTATCAAAAACAGACCAAATGTGTGGACTCTACCATTATTGTAAAATTCAGAAAGATGGAAATGGAACTCCTAAGGGGCTGAACTGGACGTTTTTATGTAATTTTTGCTTTAAAAGTTCGGTTTATTGAAGTTCAAAATGCGTTAACAAAAACTGTTCTATGAAAATCCAAAGCAGGTGACCGAAAACTACAAGTTTATTATATTACTCGTTTTTCATCGTAAAATTTTAGACAATCGATGCAGCGTCTAAAGCACTTCAGTCTAAATCTACCTATCTTTCAACTTGTTTAAAGTGCTTGCAAGCCTGTCTATAAGAACTTTAAAAATATCGGCATGAATTTAGAGATTTAAAAATGCAAGCAAATAGTATGGCAGGAAAATGGTCTATTAACCCCGAATTTCCTAGAACTCGTCAGAGGAAGTTGAAACGTCATTTTAATAAAATTTGCGAAAATAAATATCTCCATGATCTTGAAAGCTTATTTAAATGGACGTATTTTATCGTGTATTGGACATCATCATTTATCAATTGAGATCGCGATTCCATGGAATGAATGAAATTGTTTTCAATGTCTTGCAACCCGCTGTTTTGCAAAAATTTAAATGACACCGAATCATTGGAAAAAGCTAAAGAATTTGTTGACGTATATAAAACGGATGTATCTGTCTCGTTTACCAAGGAAATTCTCAGTTTTCGCCCCTTTTACACATGTATTGCATTTATGTTATTTGTAACAATTCCTAAGACTACTACTAGTGCTGAGCGATAATTCTCGAAATTAAAATTCGTAATCTATTTAAGAAATTTCTATGGGACAAGATAGATTACGTAATTTGACTATTCTATCTATCGAACATTCCATGACACGGAATTTAAACTTTGATGCTATTATTGACACTTTTGCTGAAAATAAGCCCGAAAAACACATTTTAATAGATAAAATTTTTACTAAAAACCCCTTTAAATTAAAAGTTCATAGTATCAACTAAAAATATTAAAAAGAAAATACAATGATGATACTTTGCATTGAGGGGCCCCCATTCGAAAATTTGCCCCAGGCCTCGATAGTTACGTCACTGGTAGGAGGTCTTCCTTTTCAGCTTTAAATAGCGGGAATCGGTGAATATGTCGGTTTCTATTATTTGACAAACTGCTGCAAATCGGAGAAGGAAGATTGGCAGTATAATATTCTAGTAAGATAAAATTACTATTCGATTTGCTAATCCAATATCGTCCGTCGCAGAGCTAATACACTATCTGGAAGAAAGTGACGGGACACCCTCGAAAAGTCGACAATACAGCTGACACATGCGCAATAATAGGTATCGCGTGTCAGCCATATCCTATAAATACTCTGTGGAGTCGACTAGAGTTGTTTTTTGTCAAGATGCCGCCACGGGAAGAGTTGTCTGAGTTCGAGAAAGGTGTGTTGGTTGGATTGCATCTTGCCAAGGTGTCAATTAGGGGGATATCCCGTCTCCGTAACTGCTCAAAATCAACTGTAGCACGTGTTGTGTGTTGCTACAAGACTGAGGGACACTGCCAGAACAAACCCCGAAGTGGACGACCTACAGTTCTCACCAGCAGGGACCGGCGGGTGCTCGGCAGGGAGATTCGAAGTAACCGTCAAACATCCATGGATAACATCGCTAATGAGTTTAGACAAGCCACAGGTGTGGCCGTTTCGACCAAGACTCTTCGTATCGAGGCCCATAAGTTAGGTTACACTGGACGTTCGGCGTCCCATAAGCCCTTGGTTACGAAAACCAACAAGAAAGCGCGCCTTCGATGGGCCAAAGACCACCGTACTTGGACTCTGGATGACTGAAACGCGTCCTTTGAAGTGGCGAGCCACGATTTACCTTTTTCCGTTCCGATGGACGTGTTTGGGTATGGCGTTTACCAGGAGAACGCCTTTTGCCCGAGTGTGTCGTCCCAACTGTAAAGTTTGGTGGAGGAGGATTGGTGGTATGGGCCTGTTTCTCCTGATATGGGGCTGGCCCACTGGTGAAGGTTGATGGTGCGATGAATGCCGATAGATACTGTGATATTCTCGACAATCATGTCCTTCCTACCTTGTGGGCAACGTACGATATATATGATTGCTGGTATCAAGACGACAACGCAACATGCCATGTTGCAAGGAGGACTCTTGATTGGTATGTGAACAACAACGTTAAACGCATGGAGTGGCCGGCGAAGAGCCCTGATCTTAACCCAATTGAACATCTCTGAGACGAATTGGACCGTCGGTTGAGGGCCTGCACCCCACTCCCCAAAAGCACGCCTGAACTATCGAACTTCCTGTTAAACATTTGGAAGGAAATTCCTCTTGCCACTACGGCTAATTTAGTGGAAAGCATGCCCAGAAGGGTTGCAGCTGTGATCGCAACCAAAGGAGGCCCTACCTCCTATTAATTTTAATAAATATGGGTTTATGTCGTTATAGTGTCGTGTCCCGTCACTTTCTTCCACATAGTGTAGATACAGTCTGCTCGGCAATTTCCTAAAATTATAGCAATTTAAACTAGTTACGAGGGAAAGCTATTCTTGCGGCTGAAAATGAAGACGCCTATAAAATAATAATATAAACCTTACCATGTTACCAGGCATAGTCACTGAATACAAATCATTCGATACCGATAGAGTTATCAATTACCCGCCAGACTTCTAAACTCACTTGATTCGACTGTATTGCCACCACATTACCTTTTACTTTAAGTGAGATCTCGAATAATTTTACTGCGGAACCACGACCCGCCAAAACTTTTGCAATGATACAAGGCTGCGTGTAAAGATGTCTGGCAATGCATTTTAAACGACTATTTTAACAAGAAAGGGAGAGGTTAAAATTTTTTTATCCCAGATAGACTTTTTTTGTATCCCAAATAGTCATTACGACGGATCTCCATTTTGATTTCAAGAGATTGCAATTTCCAGTGGTATTTGCGATTACTATCAACAAGTCACAGTGACAGTCTATTAAGAACTGCACAGTGGATTTGAGATTGCCATGTATCTTTCATGGACAGCTTTATGTTACTTGCTCAAAGGTGGGTTCACTCAAGAATGAATTTATTCTTACACCTAAAAGTGAAACTAAAAACATTATTTATTATCGGACTTTAAGTTATATTAATACTATAATGAATTTAAAAATGTTTCATTTTATAATTTGTATATTGTTCATATATTTTGAAATACCAGTCAATAAAATTACTTTAATTTTACACTATATTCATTCTCCTACTTGATAAAATATAGAAAAATAAATATTCGAACAACGCCGAGTACACAGCTAGTAATGTAACAAAAAATGCAAACAAAGACAATTTGATGCATGCTATTACATTAATTTAATAAGTATTTTAGTATTCGGTTCGATTTTTGTAGTAACCAAGCTTGAAAAAATTTTTTTACTCGTTTGACTCAGGATGACAAAAGTCATGAGTCATATGGTTTTTTATGTATCGATTTTTTATATTTATGAATAAAAAGGTTTGTTCACATACTATATGTGTTGATTCAAACAGGATTGCCCATTTTCTTGTGCTATTTAGTAACAACCATATCTTCTTCGCTTAGAGTAATTTTAAAACGAAACGCGTTTTTAAAATAAATACCCATATATTTGCGATAAAAAAAATTACGTTGATCAGGATAATGATTCCAAGCTAGCATATTATTGGCAATATTATATTATAGTCTAGTTTGCAATAAAAGAAATCATTGAGTAAAATATTTTATTTCTTTAAATGATTCTTTTTTATTAAACTAAAGCTGGATCAAGTTCCCTATTTAGGGAATATCATGCATCAAATTCTAATAAATATAGAATATACATATATGAAACGAGAATTAATGTAATATTCTGTGTTAAATTCATTATTTGCCTTTTTTATTATATTACTTTATTTTCCTTTACAATATATATAAAGAGTTGAAATAAATAAATATATATATACATATTAGATAATTTTAAAGTTTTTTTTATGTGCTGCTTGTGGTCAAGTTACATTGAGCACATCTTACCAAACCTGTGCAACTCCTTTCTACATGTCGGTACCACAGATTTCGGGGTCGAGTCCCAGCGGTGCCATGGGTGTTTGTAGTGGTTCGGAATTCCCTTTAAACTGTAGGTCCTGGTCTGTTTAGCCTAAAATGTGCAAAAGATGACCGTAGAGCTACAAATCAAACCTTTCTACACGCACCACCACCCACACGAAGATATACGAGTGCGTGTTGTTGGATTGTCTGTAAAATATTTCGGTTGTACTTGAACCCAGACGGAAAGGTACCAGTAAAGTATATATATATATATATACATATGCATATATATATACATATGCATATATATATATATATATATATACTGAAGTGACAAAAGTCATGGGATACCTCTTAATATCGTGTCGGCCCTCCTTTCGCCCGGCGAAGTGCAGCAACTCGACGTGGCATGGACTCAACAAGTCGTTGGAAGTCTTCTGCAGAAATATTGAGCCATGCTGTCTCGATAGACGTCCATAATTGTGAAAGCGTTGATGGTGCAGGATTTTGGGCACGAACAGACCTCTCGATGATGTCCCATAAATGCTCGATGGGATTCATGTCGGGCGATCTAGGTGGCCAGATCATTCGTTGGAATTGTCCAGAATGTTCTTCAAACCAATCGCGAACAGTTGTGGCCCGGTGACATGGCGCATTGTCATCCATAAAAATCCCATCGTTGTTTGGGTACATGAAGTCCATGAATGGCTGCAAGTGATCTCCAAGTAGCTGAACATAAGCATTTCCAGTCAATGTTCGGTCCAGTCGCACCAGAGGACCAAGTCCATGCCATGAAAAACAGCCCACACCATTACGGAGCCACCACCAGCTTGAACAGTGCTTTGCTGACAGTTTGGGTCCATGGCTTCGTGGGGTCTGTGCCACACTCGAACCCTACCATCAGCTCTTACCAACTGAAATCGTGACTCATCGGACCAGGCCACGGTTTTCCATTCATCTAGGGACCAACCGATATGCTCACGTGCCCACGAGAGTCGCTGCAAGCGATGTCGTTCTGTCAGTAAAGGCACTCGAGTCGGTCTTCTGCTGGAATAGCCCAAGAAAGCCAAATTTCTCTGCACAGTTCTAACAGACAAGCCCCTTGTACGTCCCACATTGATTTCTGCGGTTATTTGACGCAGTGTTGCTTGTATGTTAGAATTTACGACTTTTGCAGACGTCGCCGGTCTCGGTCGTTAAGTGCAGGCGGTCGACCACTGCGCTGTCCATGGTGGGATGTTATGCCTGAAATTTCATACTCTCGGCACACTTTTTGACACAGTGGATCTGGGAATGTTGAATTCCCTAACGATTTCCGAAATGGCAGGACCCATGCGTCCAGCTCCAACTAACATTCCGCGTTCAAAGTCTGTTAATTCCCGTCGTGCGGTTATCATCACGTCAAAACCTCTTCACATGAATAACTTGAACAGAAATGAAAGCTCTGCGAAAGCACTGCGCATTTATACCTGTTTTACGCGATGCTACTGCCATCTGAAAATTTGCATATTGCTATCCCATGACTTTTGTCACTTCAGTGTATATATATATATATATACAATATATACATATGCATATATATATATATACATATGG